>NQII01006329.1:10507-41267 GCA_002778355.1 Clitarchus hookeri
GGAAGAAGGAAAGAGGTGGATAATATAGCAGCAATTCCTCTGCCAGTTTTGTTTGGGTCCCCTGCGGAGTTTCATTAAACTCCGCCTTGAGTATTCCCCATCGTTATTGCAGCCGTATAACTCACGTCTCGTCTCCCGGGAAATATTGCGTCCGCGGATCGCTTCCCAAAGTTTAATACCACTACCCAATCTTCGTTTTGTATTTGTTTTGTCTTATAGATATGAATACCCAGACCCGGTACTTAAAAAGGAAATGTCATTTCGGCTAAATAACTTTCAAGACAAATTTTTAAAAACTTATTATTGTGAAGTTACCAACTCCGACAAGGATTATAATACTACGCTATTATAGTGCTCGTTTGAGGTACCATTTGTTGTTTTTGTGTTTAAAATTAACTGGAATGGGAGGCGATTACTTTACATGAAGTAGTTTCGTATAAAAACCTTGTGGCACAAACGTAACGGTATAGCGACAGTCTTGGATAGCGCCATAAATAAAAAAAAACACATAAAATGTGATGTTCAGAAAACATTAGTACATACATACATACATACACACATACATATATACATTTGTATAGGTGCTGCTGCTACAATCGTGTTCACAGTATGGCGCGTAAAATATTTATATATATCAATAATTGCATCAATAAACATCCTCGATTTACCAGAAAATGCGGCATTGGGAATNATCAATAATTGCATCAATAAACATCCTCGATTTACCAGAAAATGCGGCATTGGGAATACTTAAGTATAAAAAAAAACATTGAATTTCTTTAAATTGTTGAAATTTGAATTTCCTTAAAGTTTTGAGAATTACTGCGTAACATGTCTAGACAAATTAGTACTTTGATATGGCCGACGGAAGTAAGTTAAAAAATTTTAACAGTAAACCAAATTTTGTGTAAACACATGTCCGGAAACGCTTTTAGCGGCGACAACCGCTGCAACATCCGGAAGCTGACAGTCGTAAAAGCTTCTCAGCTGCCATGAAGCGTGGTATGTGGGCAACGCCCTCTGAGTGAGGTNTCCGGAAGCTGACAGTCGTAAAAGCTTCTCAGCTGCCATGAAGCGTGGTATGTGGGCAACGCCCTCTGAGTGAGGTGTTTTCCCGAAGTCACCTACCTGTCCTCACGTAAACACATAAAAAATACCGCCAGTTGATCTTAAATATGACTAACTTCCGTGCACACGTTGACTGCTCTAATTTCATGTCTCCAGGGATTTCATCTTGCTGGGACTAAAGGCCGAGAAGCTGGCTTCACAAGTGAAATATTATCAATTAAGAATAACGCATTTACCGCAGTTCTCTTACATGGAACTGAGTATTCTGGTATTGCGATTCACAATACATCTTATAAGTCTCAAGTCCGGCCAATGAAAACTAGCGACAAGTCTGGCCTGCTTGTTATTGTTCCCGACCTAACCTCGTATAACACAACCACACATATACTAAATTCAAGGTTACTTACAATTTTCCTGAACCCCTGCTGCTGAAGTTCTACTTCCAGAATATTTCTTCACCTGATGCAAACAAAGCTTAAAAAATTACACCAGAGGGCCGACGTACTGCATTCGTGCGCACTCGGTGTAATGACGTTTTGCATAAGAACTCTTTCTTACTAGGCATTACCAACACACCTATTTTCTCCTCGTTTTATTCGTATAAGTTATAAATGAAATAGGTATAATCATTCATAGATAAAATGTAAAAATAAGGTACCTTTATGTTAACACAAGTATANAGTTATAAATGAAATAGGTATAATCATTCATAGATAAAATGTAAAAATAAGGTACCTTTATGTTAACACAAGTATAAAACGATAGTGGTACATGACGCATTTAGAAAACAACAGAACATATCATACACGGGGCGTTTTTTTAAAGGTTTGTTTCGAAAAGTGTGAAGAAACCGCGAATAGACTATGCACCGATTATTCTTCAAAGCAGGCATTTTCTGACAGAGAAACTCATTACAGCGAACTTAATTCACAAATATAATAATGAAAATGCACACACGCACGTGCCTTTTTAATATTCTTTTGGTGNAGTTATAAATGAAATAGGTATAATCATTCATAGATAAAATGTAAAAATAAGGTACCTTTATGTTAACACAAGTATGAAACGATAGTGGTACATGACGCATTTAGAAAACAACAGAACATATCATACATGGAGCGTTTTTTTAAAGGTTTGTTTCGAAAAGTGTGAAGAAACCGCGAATAGACTATACACCGATTATTCTTCAAAGCAGGCATTTTCTGACAGAGAAACTTATTACAGCGAACTTAATTCACAAATATAATAATGAAAATGCACACACGCACGTGCCTTTTTAATATTCTTTTGGTGCTTACGTAACTGAACATAACAGTTTCCCGCCAACAACACCCGACTGCTGTTTTCTTATTGGTCGCCACCAAATAACATGTACTTAACTATTTCTTTTAACGTTTAATGAAATTCCACTACTACACACGATCTGCTAAGTTCTATTGGAAATCAGAACTTAAGATAAACACATTTGCAGTTCTTCTGTGCATATTATAAAGCATATATTAACGCGATCATAGTCTTTTTAGCAGAAAATGTGTATTTGAACGAATATCTACAACCACAACAAAACCAATCGTTATCATAAAATTATGTCGTAGAGAAAATAAGGGTTGGAACACTGTTGCAGAAATTTCTGCGATGTCGAAATTTAATTGGTTTTCTAGTAAAGGATTATGAACGAGCGCGTTAAAAGTAACGAATAAGGTGGTATTGTGCTATCACTCCAAACCTTACCGTCTGCATAAAGGTAGAAAACTTTGCGTTACTGCACCTGGCAGGTAGGCAACTCGCAACACACATAATTTTGTTCAAAGTGCCCACCGTCGACTTCAACGCACAGGTTACAGCGCCGTTATCCTGGATGTCATTGTTCCACTTCAAATACTTTCCGTGACATTTACAATGAATCATTGTTTTAGCTGCACCTTCAAGGGCGCGTATTACGAAGCATCGTCGAACATGTCGCATATTTGTTTTCCAATAATTTTTTTCATAGAGAACGTCCAGGCGGAGTTTGTAGGTATTTTTCAGACTTACCATCATATACTGTTATTGCGGAGAGCGCCTGCACATGCGACACCATAAACTCAAGGTACGTGGGCGCCGCTAGTGGTTGCTTGTTTGCACACGTGTGTCAAATTACATGAACAATGGGAGATTAGCAATTGGGTAGTAAAGGCTGCCAGAAGTGACTGCATTTTATTTTTCCGCATGGCGCGCCAGTTACGTTCGCCTTCATGATATGCAACTTGTACAGCACGCAGGTACGTGATGTTGCGGTCTCCCGGCGCTATTTGGATAACTTCAGATTAAATTTAAAAAATACTAGATACATTTTTTGAACATTTAGCCGGTATGATTTATTGTTTAATCAGCCCATAGATGCCGTGGTTTGGATTTCGTCACGTAGTTTTAAAACATTCTGTACACACCCGCACACACACAGGAGTTGCTGTAATAGCCTTTTCACGCTTTCTTCACACTTTTGAATTGAATATTTAAAAAATCACATTATGAATGACGTGTTTGGGAGTTTACTAAATATGTCACGTATTGCAGGCATCTTACACTAGCGTCAGCATAAAACTACCTTATTTTTTAATTAAATTCAAGTTTCATTAATATTCTATCAATAACAATATTTCGTTTGTAATTAATATTAATATAACAGGGAGAAAATAGGGGTTGTTGGTAACGAACGCCTAGTAAGAAATAGTTCTAATGCAAAACATTATTACGCTAAGTGCGCACGAATGCGGTGCGTTGTCCCTTTGCTGTAGTTTTCAAAGACTCGGTGAAGTTTTGTTAGCATGAAGCGGAGGGATATACTAGAAGTGTTAAGTTTAGCCAAGCTTCAGAATAGTTGAAAGTAACCGTGAGTGGACTACGCGCTTCGCTCGGCCTCGACTCTCCGATGCTAACGTAGCTGCTGCGACGCGGCGGTAACGCCGTGACTTGGGGAGCTGCTGCGGGGATCGCGGGAACCTGTCCTGCCCCCCGACAAAGGACCGGAGGTCGCGGAAAGAACGCAAGACNGGAGCTGCTGCGGGGATCGCGGGAACCTGTCCTGCCCCCCGACAAAGGACCGGAGGTCGCGGAAAGAACGCAAGACGAGCGGCGGGGACGATCGCCACGCCTTCCCTCCTCTAATTGTGGGCTGGCTCTATAGACACAGCTCGGGGGAACAACCCGTGGCTTTTCACACGCCGCTCGCTCCAACAGAACCCGACCTCCGACTCTTTATCTCGTGTTGGGAAAACACTCGTATTGTCTGCTCGCGGTTCATTGATCACCCATTAAAGCCCTGCTTAGGATCTGCTTTCGCTCTCGTTTTGTATCCTGCCGATATACGTAACATTAACATTACCATGAACATTTTCACCTTGTTCATGCGCCATTNGCTCTCGTTTTGTATCCTGCCGATATACGTAACATTAACATTACCATGAACATTTTCACCTTGTTCATGCGCCATGCAAGTAAAAACCGAGGACATTTTGGGATACTAAATTCGTCAATAATAGGCAAATTCAAGCTCTTGCGTGCATAAAACCAAAACATTATACCACAGTTACCATTAATTTACATACGACGCTCTCAGCACAACGTGAAGTATTACATTTTTTTAAATTAATTCGTTGCCAGTTTAAGTGGGACCCTGCGTCCTACTGTGTACTNGCTCTCGTTTTGTATCCTGCCGATATACGTAACATTAACATTACCATGAACATTTTCACCTTGTTCATGCGCCATTCAAGTAAAAACCGAGGACATTTTGGGATACTAAATTCGTCAATAATAGGCAAATTCAAGCTCTTGCGTGCATAAAACCAAAACATTATACCACAGTTACCATTAATTTACATACGACGCTCTCAACACAACGTGAAGTATTACATTTTTTTTTATTAATTCGTTGCCAGTTTAAGTGGGACCCTGCGTCCTACTGTGTACTNCACAACGTGAAGTATTACATTTTTTTTTATTAATTCGTTGCCAGTTTAAGTGGGACCCTGCGTCCTACTGTGTACTGTAGCTTATACGTGTAGTTATGGGCAGTAATTTTTTCATTGGTTGATCTGAAAAGTGCTCTCTTTACCGTGAACAGTCTTTATCGTCTGTTCACGGTTTATTGAGCACCTTTGAAAGCCCCGATCAGGATATATTTTTCCTTTTCAATTTGTATCCCTCCTCCATATACATACTCATGCGCCATCTGTGACTTTTCGCGTAAAAATCGGAGCACACAATAGACTTCAATACTGTATACACACATCAGCTGCTGTTAAACATATATTAGCTGCTGGTGCCGTGTCCGTCTTTGACCAAGCCACCCAAGTAACTCCGACACTGAACCTTCGTGATTCGCGCGCAAACGGTTAACACGGGCCAGAACATTTTCTAGCCTATCAAAGAAGCTGGACGACCCTACTGTGCTTTGGACTCTATCTTGTCTCGAAATCTTTTCGCGAAATATCACTGCCCCTACCTATTACTAATATGCAAATTGATACTCTAATGAGAAAATCTAACTTCAGTGACCACAGATTTAAACATTACACTCGCAGTACAAGTGTCGCAACGTCAAGTGTTAACAACTATATTTTTTAATAACTTACTGCAAACTACACTAGCATCCTACAAGTCAGTGTGTAATGTAGCATATATTGAACTATCGGCAGTGTTTTTTTTTCAAAGTTTGTCCAGAAGTTCTTACTTTACCGTAAACAGCCTATAGAAGGCCTAAATGTAGAAAGGACTGTCATAACTTTACGTCATTAGTTTTATTATTGAGTTTGGATTCAGCCGGAGGTCCATCGCAGTGTTTCGTTGTGGCCAGCCGTGGCCTTGAGGGTTTAAAAAAATTACCAGGGATTCCTTTTAAAGGTGTTTGATACCAAAAAATTAATTATTTTATACTTGTACCAAACATTGCTCAATTTGTACGTGTTTTATGTGATGACATTTTCCTAGATTAAAAAATGTACACTTCATTTTTTTCGAATAATTTGATGCTAATTACAACACTTTTTCTGTTTTGCTGCAGCTATTATAACAAAAAAAGTCTAATTAAGTGATATAAATAAATATATTTACAACGTTAACGGTTGCCGTGGGCTACCCCTTGATATATATGTAATCACGAAATAACAATTAATCCATTGTTTAACTAGCAAATGTTTTCATTTGTAAAACATAATTAGTATTTGTTATTATAGCCGCAGCAAAACAGAATCATTTTTAATTTGACATCAAATTATTCAATAAGTATAAAGTGAAAAAAGAATTATTAGAGGAAATTTGCAAAGCATACAATGCGTACAAGTTGAACAGTGTTTGATACAAGTATAAATTATTACATTTTTAGTATCCAACACTCTTATAAGGCTGTTCACGTTAAATTGAGCTTTTTGAGGACCTAGTAACTTTTTTCATATCAGTCATCTTTCTTTATCCTTCCACCACTTTTTATAATAAATATTGCCATGCAAGTATATGCTGTTCAAGGTCAACTGAGCACTTTGAAAGCCCTGCTTAAGATCTTCTTGTATGCACATTGTGTATTCTTCCGCCATATATACAATTGACGTTACCATGGGCCTGACCACTTTATTTGTGCGTCCGTCAAAGGAAACTGTACAATTTTTAGAAAAGTAAATATTTTACATAATAATGTTTTTATTTCTACACTTATATGTACTAAAAAACCAAAAGTTAAATAACATATTTTAGTATTCACAAATGTTTATTTCACACTTGTAATTCAACGTTAACACATGTGACTCCTGCTATCTGCCCGTCGTTGCCAACATTACTGGGTGCGTGACAGTCAGTGTGCTCGTTAAAATATACGCAGGTAGGGTCAGTGAAAATTTTCAAAAGTTGATTGCAAAAGTGCTCACTTTGCTGTGAACAGCATTTTATAAACACAGTGTGTATATTCCACCGCATTCAAAAGTTAACGTCTAAGGGTAAAATCAAATGTATTTATTGACTGTTCTTCCAAATGAGAGAGCTCCAAAAAGTGCTCACTTCACTACGAATAGCCTATAACAACGTGGTTCATGAGAAGAGGGAGTAACTAGCATAGACTAAAGATAAGGTAGACCGATCTCGCTGGCTGCGCACAACAAATCTCCTTATCCCAACATTGTTTCTGCCAACACGTCTAGCGAAAACGGCATGGTTTGGATTTTAGGTTAGAAAACTGATTTGTAAACAAATGCTTCGAGATGTATGTATACTTCCTCTGACCATTTTGTAATGCAGTTGAATTATATTCGTATTGGTAAAAGTGCTTGTCTTTTGAAAATTAAGATATAAACAAACGCGTTCATCACTGTTGACCATGCGACTTTGACATTAGCGTATGGTAGGGGTAAGTGAATGTCGGGTGCATGCGCAGAAGACAAATAAGCGGTACGCCTCATCACTAGTGAGTATTGGTAACAACAGCTAGGCGGAAGCAATCACGGCTGCTGTAGCGTGGCCGTGATCGCTCGCANAACGGCATGGTTTGGATTTTAGGTTAGAAAACTGATTTGTAAACAAATGCTTCGAGATGTATGTATACTTCCTCTAACCAATTTGTAATGCAGTTGGATTATATTCGTATTGGTAAAAGCGCTTGTCTTTTGAAAATTAAGATATAAATAAACGCGTTCATCACTGTTGACCATGTGACTTTGACAGCTGCGTATGTTAGGGGTAAATGAATGCCGGGTGCATCCGCAGAAGACGAACAAGTGGTACACCTAATCACTAGTGAGTATTGGTAACAACAGCTAGGCGGAAGCAATCACGGCTGCTGTAGCGTGGCCGTGATCGCTCGCANATCACTAGTGAGTATTGGTAACAACAGCTAGGCGGAAGCAATCACGGCTGCTGTAGCGTGGCCGTGATCGCTCGCAGCTGCTGCCTGCATGTCGACGGGAGCTCTCCCTCCCGGCGTCGTGGGACACCCTCCGCTACAGATGGAGGTTGGTCGGTCTATTGTCACGGATCAGCGACGCGATGAATTAAGGACGAGGGCAAATTGACTTCTTCCGATGAAGTCGGGGACCCCGCCTCAGTCGTGCCTTGCCAGCCTGCCGGCCAAAGTGGCGCGACGCACGAGGTTTTTTTTTTTTGTTAGTTTCGCCCTACAGGAAGGGGAGAGAGACACTCCCCTTCAGTATGTTGCAGCCATTCCAAATGATAACTTGCTGTGATTGCCTCGCTAGTGTCGCCGCGCGTTATAGGCTCTTAAATGCTACAGGTTATTCACGGTAAAGTGAGAACTTTTGAAAGCCCTCCCATTTGGAATAATAGTCAATAAATATATTTTATTTTAGGCTTAGACGTTAAATTATGAGTGCGGTAGAATATACACACTGTGTTTATTACTAACATGGCAATATTTATTTGAAAAGACGGTTAAAGAATAAAAAAATGCCTGAAAGGAAAAAAGTAACTAGGACCTCAAAANTGGCAATATTTATTTGAAAAGACGGTTAAAGAATAAAAAAATGCCTGAAAGGAAAAAAGTAACTAGGACCTCAAAGTGCTCACATTACCCTGAACAGCCTATAGTTGAGGATTTTTTTAAAGATCAGTCTGTGATCCACCTCCCCCCCCCTAATTTTGTACCATTCTGCCAAATGTAAAATTAACATTGTCGTAAGCCTGATCACTTTATTCATGCGCCATCCAAGTGAAGCCTTGAAATTTTAGAAAATATAAATGTGTTGAGTACTATCTATCTTCAGTAGCCATAGCTGTAACTACTATACACTTGCAATACAATATCAAGAGTTAATAACTGTGTTTATTAATTCGCTGCAAACTTAACTTGGATCATGCATGTTTTTTTTGTAATGTAGTATATATGTAGCTATGAACAATGTGTTTTTGTACGGTTTGTTAAAAAAATTGATTATTTGAAAGGTGAATAACTTTTAGGTGCAGTGATACAGTTCAGCAGTTTGCAAAGAAAACACGTTCAAACGGAGAGCGTCTGTTTAAAAGTTGGCCTTTACTGAAAGGAAAACTTAAAAAAAGGTTTTGTTATCTGATCAATGAATTTACTTTTACACGAACATAGTTTCAGATCGGTTTATAATTCGTAGGTTCCTTTGTATTTAAAGTACTGTACGCAAATTTCTTATAGATACCGCAGTGCACTATCATTTGAAGTGATTTTGTTCTTAATAGTTAATAATTATATTTAAATGCTGCGATTCTTCAAATATTCGCTGGGAATTAAATTCTTGCCCTGACTGTACAAAGTTACCCCAAATGACTGTACATGAAATATAAATACATACATTTGTAAAAATTGTTTAAAAACAGTGTATTAACAAAACTAGTCCAAGTACACAATATTATTACAGAGCTTATGCATGTTGATATAGGCTCTGGTGCTTTACACTTACGCGTTATAAGAGAATGGGAAGTGTTCACATTTATATGAACATTTACAATTGACATTGTTGGGTAATTTCGGACAGATATATGTGCAGCAGGACGTGATAATTTGCTATGAATGCAGCGATCGATATTCGCTGTAGAAGCTGTCATTGTGGAGTCTGCTAGCCCGCTAGCTATATTCTGTTCGCGGCTTCTTCACACTTCTTGAATCAAACCTTTGAAAAATCACCCAATGCGTTACGTGTATGGCTGATTCCTAAATATGTCACGTACTACAAGCATTTTATACTTTCGTTGACAAAAAACTACCGTATTTTTCGGTTGAATTGAAATTTTATTTATTTTTTATTATAGACTATAATATTTAATTTAAATTTGTATGAATAAAAACATTGGGAAAATAAATGTGTTGGTAATGCCTAGTAAGAAATAGTTCTTATGCAAAATTTTATTATACTGTGCGCGCACGCATGCGGTGCACTGTCTCTTTAGTGTAATTTTCTAGACTTGGTTACGCTTTGTATGAGGCGGAGAAATAGACAGAAAGTAGAACTTCAGCGGGGCTTCTGGAAAGTTGGAAATAACTGCGCGTAGACTATAACAGAACATTTCCACATGATGCCTTGGTGTTCGAATNTGGCAATATTTATTTGAAAAGACGGTTAAAGAATAAAAAAATGCCTGAAAGGAAAAAAGTAACTAGGACCTCAAAAGTGCTTACATTACCCTGGACAGCCTATAGTTGAGGATTTTTTAAAGATCAGCCTGTGATCCACCTTTCCCCCCCCCCTAATTTTGTACCCTTCTGCCAAATGTAAAATTAACATTGCCGTGTGCCTGATCACTTTATTCATGCGCCATCCAAGTGAAGCCTTGGAATTTTTGAAAATATAAATGTGTTAAGTACTATCTATCTTCAGTAGCCATAGCTGTAACTACTATATACTTGCAATACAATATCAAGAGTTAATAACTGTGTTTATTAATTCGCTGCAAACTTAACTTGGATCATGCATGGTTTTTTTGTAATGTAGTATATATGTAGCTATGAACAATGTGTTTTTGTACGGTTTGTTAAAAAAATTGATTATTTGAAAGGTGAATAACTTTTAGGTGCAGTGATACAGTTCAGCAGTTTGCTAAGAAAACACGTTTAAACGGATAGCGTCTGTTTAAAAGTTGGCCTTTGAAAGGAAAACTTAAAAAAAGGTTTTGTTATTTATATCTGATCAATGAGTTTACTTTTACACGAACATAGTTTCAGATCGGTTTATAATTCGTAGGTTCCTTTGTATTTAAAGTACTGTACGCAAATTTCTTATAGATACCGCAGTGCACTATCATTTGAAGTGATTTTGTTCCAAATAATACTAACATTATACCCTCATTTTCCATAAAAAAAACAAAAGGTTTGAAACACCCACATTAATATATAGTTAATGGTTAATAATTATATTTACATGCTGCGATTCTTCAAATATTCGCTGGGAATTAAAATGTTGCCCTGACTGTACAAAGTTACCCCAAATGACTGTACATGAAATATAAATACATACATTTGTAAAAATTGTTTAAAACCAGTGTATTAACAAAACTAGTCCAAGTGCACAATATTATTACAGAGCTTATGCATGTTGGTATAGGCTCTGGTGCTTTACACTTACGCGCTCGTAAGAGAATGGGAAGTGTTCACATTTATGTGAACATTTACAATTCACATTGTTTGGTAATTTCGGACAGATATATGTGCAGCAGGACGTGACAATTTGCTATGAATGCAGCGATCGATATTCGCTGTAGAAGCTGTCATTGTGGAGTCTGCTAGCCCGCTAGCTATATTCTGTTCGCGGCTTCTTCACACTTCTTGAATCAAACCTTTGAAAAATCACCCAATGCGTTACGTGTATGGCTGATTCCTAAATATGTCACGTACTACAAGCATTTTATACTTTCGTTGACAAAAAACTACCGTATTTTTCGGTTGAATTGAAATTTTATTTATTTTTTATTATAGACTATAATATTTAATGTAAATTTGTATGAATAAAAACATTGGGAAAATAAATGTGTTGGTAATGCCTAGTAAGAAATAGTTCTTATGCAAAATATTATTATACTGTGCGCGCACGCATGCGGTGCACTGTCTCTTTAGTGTAATTTTCTAGACTTGGTTACGCTCTGTATGAGGCGGAGAAATAGACAGAAAGTAGAACTTCAGCAGGGCTTCTGGAAAGTTGGAAATAACTGCGCGTAGACTATAACAGAACATTTCCACATGATGCCTTGGTGTTCGAATGTTTTTCCTGTGTTTTGTTGTTGGCCTAGTACTGTATCCGCGAGTGCATTAGGTCGGCCGGAAAAATCGTTAGGNTGTTTTTCCTGTGTTTTGTTGTTGGCCTAGTACTGTATCCGCGAGTGCATTAGGTCGGCCGGAAAAATCGTTAGGTGACTTACGAAAGTAAATATTTTAAAGTCGGATGTTGGAATTGTAACTAACGCCGTCTAGCCACGTACGGCCGGTTTTATCGACGTTAATATTTTACTCTTGTGATGAACATTTATCTTTTAATTAAATCGAAGTTCTATAACTCGACACTCTCGGTTTTTGTATAGGACAGGAGATGGCCCCGCAAACTATTGAAGAGTGGCAGACGCTGTATCTCATAGTTTGATGTCAAGGTTTGAGAGCAGACATGTTTTAACTTACAGAAGCTGCCTTGGCCTTTGGTAGCATAATGTAGGCAGGCGAGGGTGTGCTTCTTATATTTTTCTTCGAAAGTTATCACACAGTTACGGTAACGCTGATTTACAATTTGGGAACGAGAAAAAAAAAAACAAAAAAAAAAAACTAATTCTACATCCAAGAAAGCGAACATAGGCAGTGCGTGGTAAGGAACCATCCCGGNAAAAAAAACAAAAAAAAAATAACTAATTCTACATCCAAGAAAGCGAACATAGGCAGTGCGTGGTAAGGAACCATCCCGGGTGTCGCCTCGAGTAGTTTAGGCAAACCAGAAAGAGGATGGTGGAACTGGGAACTAAACCTAGTTTTTGCCGAACCCCAGTCCAGTGTATTATCGAAGGTCCTATATACTCGTACTTCCTAAAGGTGTCAAGGATGCGTAACAATTTGAGTCCAACCCCGTGGACGTTAAAAAATTTATCAACGTCCATCTTTGAAGGGTTGGAAAGTGAAGGGGGGTTGAAGGGAGGAGCGCTCGTGGTTCGGAGACCACTTCAATATACTGGCGGATTCCTTCCCCACTGCTGACTGTTGGCACTCCTGAATCCGTCTCTAAACAACATCACTTTCTACACATAAATTAAGGCAGTCGCTCACCTTGAAATGTTTTCGCATTTGAGGCTCAGAAGCAAGGAAGCGTCAAGGTCGACACTCCCACGCACATCAAGTGAACCGTCGCCCCTACGCGCAGGGATCTGTACTGGCGTGCAGTTTTGTCGTCGTGCTGCGTGTACCTAGGGAACTTTCAGCAGTAACCTTATCATTTAATTGACGGAAAGTGCGTAGCATATTTCAATACGTACTCCTATCGTAGTTTCGTTCATGTTCGGGTTGTACGATTTTTTTTTGATGCAGCAAACTGGGAAAGCCGTTTCCAATTCATTGAGTGTACTTCACATTTACCGAAAGTTAAGACAAACTAGGAGTCGCCTATATTCACGACTGCAAGACCTCAGTGGTGTTTATTTCTATTTTCTCACTTATAACCGCCATATTCGTTCACGCAGCACCTGATACTCTTTGTTTACTGTACAGCGTCCATAACTGGCCGGCTCCCTGCGAATAATGCCGAGTTGAAAGTGTCCTAGTCAAATATTCTTTCCTTCGTAGAGTAAAATGTTATCCATCGTGTTAAATTGAGGAATTTCACTTCGAGTGTTGTGTAATATTAGGACGCAGAGAACCTTATGAAAAGTAATGGCGAAGTAATATTTATTTGTCAGTGTCTTTCAATAATGCGCATGTTGTAATAATACGGTAAATTCCACACAACTCAGTTAAATTCAGATGACGTCAGATTAAGTCACAATACTTAGTGTTAACGGCGGCGGAAGGCTGCAAAATAACATTCACAGCAAGTGTAATATCTTTAAACTATCGTTCCATCCTGTCATTTTTGTTGATGAAATTGGGGACACGTTCAACGATAGCATTAAAAACAAAGTTTTTCGAACATGGCGCAAAGTAGTTCAAGTGCGCGAAGTGAAATCTCGAGCGCTTGACTTGAAATCTGAGCCTTGGCCATCATCTATTTGNGCAAAGTAGTTCAAGTGCGCGAAGTGAAATCTCGAGCGCTTGACTTGAAATCTGAGCCTTGGCCATCATCTATTTAGAAGTATAGTCTATTTGCGTCTTTACACATTTTTCGAATCAAATCTTTTAAAAACAAACACATGTATAACGTGTTTTGTTGTTTCCTATATACACTGATGAGCCAAAAAAAAACTGGTATAGGCGTGCTAATGCAAAAGAAAGAGGTACGGAACCAATCAGAGTAACGCGATGCGGTCGGCAGCTAGATCGGTTACTGCTGCTACAATGGCAGGTTATCAAAAATTAAGTGAGTTTGAACGTGGTGTTATAGTCGGCGCACGAGAGATGGGACATAGCATCTCCGAGGTAGCGATAACATTTGGATGTTCGCATACGACCATTTCACGAGTGTACCGTGAATATCGCGAATCCGGTAAAACACCACATCTTCGACATCGCTGCGGCCGGAAAAAGATCGCGAAAGAACGGGACAAACTACGACTGACGAAAATCATTAAACGTGACAGACGTGCAACCCTTTCTCAAATTGGCGCAGATTGGATTTGTGGACTGCCCTGCAGGATTCATGNTTTGGAAGTATAGTCTATTTGCGTCTTTACACATTTTTCGAATCAAATCTTTTAAAAACAAACACATGTATAACGTGTTTTGTTGTTTCCTATATACACTGATGAGCCAAAAAAAAAACTGGTATAGGCGTGCTAATGCAAAAGAAAGAGGTACGGAACCAATCAGAGTAACGCGATGCGGTCGGCAGCTAGATCGGTTACTGCTGCTACAATGGCAGGTTATCAAAAATTAAGTGAGTTTGAACGTGGTGTTATAGTCGGCGCACGAGAGATGGGACATAGCATCTCCGAGGTAGCGATAACATTTGGATGTTCGCATACGACCATTTCACGAGTGTACCGTGAATATCGCGAATCCGGTAAAACACCACATCTTCGACATCGCTGCGGCCGGAAAAAGATCGCGAAAGAACGGGACAAACTACGACTGACGAAAATCATTAAACGTGACAGACGTGCAACCCTTTCTCAAATTGGCGCAGATTGGATTTGTGGACTGCCCTGCAGGATTCATGGCGTGAATTATCTCCTGAATACCTTTAGACATTAGTCGAGTCCATGCCACGTCGTCTTGCGGCACTTCTGCGTGCTCGGGGGTAGTACAAACGTTTTATATTTATGTTAACATTTAAGTAACTCATGCTGTTAAATTAGAAATATTGATTATATTTTATCAATAAATTATAATATATAATTTATAATTAATGTAAATAAAGGCACAGAGAACGCAGGTGCATTGGTAATGCCTACTAAGAAGTAGTTCCCACGCAAAATATTATTAAAATGACTGTGCACAAATGCAGTGCTCTGTCCATTTTGGGTATTTTTCTAGAGGAATATCCGGAAAGTATGACTTCAGCAGGACTTCAGGAAAGTCGTGAGTAATCGCGATTGGACTGCGTGCGTTTCTCAAGGCGCGGGCTTGAACCGAACAGGTACGGCGTGAAATTTTAATTTCCAGCGACGGCTCACCTGTCCGGCGAACATAAACAGCTTGCAAACACCGGCGCGCTGTTTCGACTCGCGAGGGCTCGCGCGCACTGTGTCCAACGGAAATGAAATTTCTAATTTGTTTCCCATCGGGGGACGAGTTTAATGAAAACGTCGATGATGAATGCGTGCCGGATGTCGGATCGCTCGGCGAGGAGGTAGGGCCGGAGGGACGGCAGAATGCAGCAGTGTTTTGTTATTTTACCCGCGCTCGCGAGTTGGCATTGTTCCCCCCTCCCCTCTTGTGTATAATTAGGGCAATAGTTTATGACAAAGACTGCTGTTCATCACCGCGCCGGTCAGATAAATGGAATGACCCAATTATGGGTCGCGGCGCGCAGTTTGTCAGCAGCGGACGTTAACGGCCGTCCACCGCTCCGGGCTGCCATCCGACTGCATCCGAACCTGGATCATGCGGTATCGAACCCACACAACAAACTTAGTGTACACAAGCGAAATGACAATAAAATAATTATACATGCGTTTGGACAGAAACAAGAAATTTTCGCGAGGTTAGAGACTTTCCGGTAGTTTTCACTCTCTCCGCTGAAGCTGAAGTTAGGCTGTTCACAGTGAAGCAAACATAGTAAACACCTTTTAAATCAACCTTTGAAAAAGAAAATCACTGCCCGTAGCTACATACGAAATTCTGCAATACACGCCCTTAAGTTGGCAGCGAATTAAGACGCTGTGTTGCCTGTTTGCAATTTTTAAGTATAAATTTCCATATTAGTAAAGTATTTACATTCCTGAAAATATATTGTGCCCGACGATACCTCTGGTTAGCGGGTTTTCTCGGGGATATCACGTTTCCCCCACTCTTGCATTCCAACGTTGCTCCATGCTCATCTCACTTCACCTGCATCGGCTCTCAAGACCTCGATGTTAAGAGCTGTCCAAATCTCTTCATTCCCTGAAAATATCACGGTTTGACTTGAACAGCGCATGAATAAAGTGGCCAGGCCCGATCAATGTTAATTGTACGAATGGTGGAAAAATATGAAGTCATGAGAAAAGTAAATCCTAAGCAGGGCTTTCAGAAGTGCCCAAATAAACGTGAACAGCTCATTATATTTATCGTACAGCAGTGAGAGTTCACTACCGAACCTTAAAATTTGTTGCATGTTTATTATTTGGATCGGAATCTTCTAGGACGTGTTAGATCATTGGAGAAATATGCGAAAGCAGCATGAACATGCAAGATTTTGGAATTTAGCTTGACACTAAATATATCTGCAACTATTCCAGGTCTGTGTATGGAAGGGTAGGTATGTCTTAGTTTGGAAACAGCACTCTTTGCAATTAGGGTTTTTGATTTGGGACAGGTATGCCTGACATATGTAATGGCTAGAAATAATTTTAAAAAAATAATGAACACCAATTTTTGTCTTTTGCGATTGCTCTCAACCATCGCCTCAATAATAGCCACAACAACTGTCAAATCCACCCATCCAAACAACTCAACTTTTATATACATTTCGTTTGATAACAAACTCGTTATTTTACGAAAATAATCAATTTTGCGGAAATTGAATACATCGTATTTGCGTTACGTCGTCATAATTAGTGTAATAGTTAATGAAAAATTTATGTGAACAGTATGCTGAACCCTGCATAGTTTTGACAGTCATGTAGGAGGAACGGCTGCTCGATGTTGGAACATGGAAATCGGCTACTGCGCAGCAGGCATGCGCACTCTCGCCCCCATATTCTCTCTATCCTTGGAATTAAATGTAAACAAATATTTTAACGGAGGACTTTGCGTACTAAAATAATTTAAGTGCACAATTTACTTATATTTTGACATTTATTTTATATGTATTGAAGTAATAAACGGATTTACAAATCACCTTAAACTTGAACTTTTTTTGGCAGGTTGGACAATATTGATACTGTTCTGTAGTGCTGCGTACGTGCATAAAATATTCAGGTAACATTGGCGAACGAGTCTCTGCCCGCGGAGATAACTTTCCATTCGAATACCTGGAAGCCCCGTAGGCTTTGGTACGAACAGAGGAGAAAAAAGTTTTCAATTTTCTTATTACGGTCTACTCTTCCCCCCGCCGGCCATTCACCGCCCACCAGGCGTCAGTCAGACCCGCGATTGCCTGGGGCAGGCAAGGCACACGGGTTTTGTTTCCATCGCGGGGGAAATAAGGCACCAGCATGAATGGTTGGTACCACTGCCGCGTAGTCGAAACCTCGGGACATACCGTGCATATGACTTCCGTGATGCCCGTGACGCCGGAGACACGTGTTTTGATTATAACTTAAGGGTTTTAGTTACCAGACAATTAATTATTTTGTATTTGTACTAAACATTGTTCAACTTGTACACATTGTATGTAAAGTCATTTTCTTCGAATAAAAAAAATTTACACTTTGAATTTTTGGAATTATTTGATGTCAAATCCAAAATTTTTCTGTTTTGCTGCAGTCGTAATAACAAATACAATCTATGTTGTACAAATAAAAAATAAAATGTGAACTTATGCCATAGGCTATCGGTCACATATGTAATCAACAAATAACAGGATGCAGATAAGAAAAACAATGTTGAATATAATTTTTTTTGCATATTTTTAACATTTTTTAAAATACATGAATTGTTATTAGTTGATTATATATATATGTCAAGCAGTAGCCCATGGCATTAAATTCCATTGTAAATTTTTGCATTAGTACAACTTAGGTAGTATTTGTTATTATGGCTGCAGTATAACAGAACATTTTGGATTTGACATCAAATTATTGAAAAAAATATAGGCCTGACTTGTAATTTTTTTATTCGAAAAAAAGGCATCATATACAATGCGTACATGTTGGACTTTAGTACAATTATAAAATAATTTATTTTTTAGTATCAAACACCTAAACCACGTAATGTTTTTGTGGCGTAAAGAAGAAATTATCCATTCATTCTCGAAATTATGAGTCTTTGTGACTCTTTGATGAACATTACTTTTGTAACCTTACCTGACCAGAAGCGTATACAGGGGGTATTTGAGGGGGTTTAATCCCCTTCCCCCACCCCACCCGAAATGTTTTCTTCTAATGTTGTCAACAAGTACTAATACTAAAATTATTGGTAAACATTTAATTGTGGCAAAACATGTAATTTTTCTAGCAGTAATTTTCTTGATTAACGCATGCATCAGCATTTCTAACGTCCGTGTAATCTCCTTCCCTTTACTTCAGTCTGTGTAACTCTCCCACTCCCCTCCCCATGAGAATTTTCTGGCTACTCCACTGAACCTTAAACTTTATTGATTTGTTTTGCTGTGTATTCAGTTGCACATAACGGCTATCTCAATTATGAAATATATTATTTTTCTTATTTTCAGTTGTCTTCCCCGAAAAAAATATAAACTGAGTGGTTAGTATGCGTGTGTATTTCTTGTGAAGCACTCACGTTCAAAAATACAAATAATTTCTGCGAGGTGCAAGGAAAAAGTTAATTTTTTTTTTCGACGCCGGTTGCAGGCAGTTCCGAAAAGCACGCAGGTGTGTCACTAGGAAGATAGAAACACGGCAAACGAGACGTGTTGTCGTCGTGCACGTGACGTGCACGTGGCAAACCAGTGCGCGTGCCGGAAGTGGCGTACTCCCCGCAGCCAGCAATAGAACATCCGCTCGCCCCGTGCTATTTCCGGCAGCCAGGAGCGATCCTGCTGCCCCTCACTCGGTTCCAGGTCACGAATGTGGCAATGTCTCCCCAATAAATGCTTCAGGTACATTATACATAGTAGATTCACTCTATCTTCACACCTTCTGAATGAGACCTTTAAATATAGTTACACGCTCTCTCTCTCTCTCTCCCTCCCTCTTACGGTTGGTGTGAAGGGTGTCAAGGTGACCGCCAGATTGAAGGGATTTTGCACGTCTGAGGCCTGAAAGCGTGGGAGCGCTAGGGGCGACCGAGACATGCGCATCAACTCTCGCATCGCCTCTACGAGCAAAGTACTGAACTGGCGTGAAGTCTTGCTGTTGATAACGCGCCTCTATGAGTATCTCAGCGGAGACCCTACCATTTTATGACGTAATAATAAAAATAAAGGTTTGACGCAATTCCCTATTCCCTTTTTTTAATGTTTTGTACCGGAATTTTCATATCTAAAAGATGACCGTGAAAACATCAGTTTGAGCCATATTCTCTATTACAGAAAGATGCTTTAGAGAAAAATGGAGGAACTGAAAAACATATACAGAAACGTAACGTTTCTTAGATGCTATTCGTAAGCAGACCTCACTCAGACACGTTGGACGGTTTTTTTAATATAACGTTTTGTGCCGGAGCTCTGCGCACCATTCGGCGGCCTACCCAGGCGGCCACCTTAACCTCTTAACGTTTACATTAATTTTTCGTTTTAGGTGTTGAAAAAGAAGGAATTTTTGGTGTGAGAAGTACTTACGAATATTTATTTTAGTAACTCAAGGCTTGGAACCCATGGGAAGGGCCTCATTAGCTCCATGGGACAATAAGCAACCAATTATAAAGTAGTTGGTGTGTCATCAGCGACCAATATCATTGCTCACAGAAAGGCGATGTCCGCATTGAAGGTAACTTCTGTACTTGTACTGCACCAACCATGATTTCGCCTTTTCCGCAACATGTCAGACGTGAACGTGTATACTCGGTATAATATGTTAAAAAGTAAAATTAACCACGAACGTGCTATAGTAGCTTTTATTTCCTTCGATATGCAAATGCTGTTTAGGATCTTGAACTGATGGACGACGAATGGGGAAGGTTTGTATTAAGGACTTGCTCCTGCTCTAGGCTAGAATACAGCAGGTGCGGTAAACCAATTATTACTGTTTGAATAAGCGTCCTCTGTGTAACGTACGGCTGTCGAACACACGACCTCCCAAACCATTCATGCACGCTCTAGTATTAACGACCATTTATAGTGCTGAGGAAAGTTTGCGCATATTTCCGTAACAGTTTTAATGTTATCAACGCGTGGTTGAGCAAATGTTGTAACTGTGGAAGCGAAATAAAGTTACATACATGTTTGTCGCCCGAGATGCGAGATGGGAAAAAATTTGAGATACTTGAATAATGAATGATGTGAGAATAGATGAGGACGGAGTATCGGTGGAACGAAGTGGTGTAGAAGACCAAAACACCATAAGGAAAATTTCCTAATTTTACAACAATTTGTGATATATTGCACTACCGAACATTTAAATACGAGATCAAATTTGAGCATGTATTAATGTAGTGTTGTATCAATAAACTACAAACCTTTTAATTATTATTAATTCGAAATCAGCTGTTTAGATTTCAAAATTAAGTACGCGAATTAATATTTTATCATAGCCCTTAGCCGGTGACGTGCAAATATTTAAAATGTCCGTTGACCTGGTGCACCTGTGGCACCTTCGACTGCGCTAACAAATCACTCTCCGCTGGTCGAAACAGTTTTGTATCCAACTGAAAGGTACATGTTATCATGAGAAAGTTGGTTGAACCTGGCCTGTGCAGAGGATTGGAAACTGGGAAGTGTTTTTCTGGTACATACAAAGCAATGTCAACGTTGCCTTCAGTTTTACAACTGACGTAATATTATGGTACAGTCCAGCAATAAAAATATTTAAGCGACAACCAAACAGCATCACTTTTCATAGGATAACTAAAACTCGGATCGGCACAGTTTATTAATAATTTTTTTAATGCCGTTTAGTTTTTTTTTTCTTGCAACTCCATGAGAGGCGTTCACCCCCAAAACCTCTCCTGCGTGCACGGAGAGGTTTTGCCTCTCCGTTAGAGCCTCGCAACTCTCTTGAGTTACTGATCATCTACACCTCCATCTTGAAGAATTAAGTAAAGGTCATGGGAATTGCTATCCGGAAAATCTGCTCACCGCATTGATCTTTTCCCGTTTAACTTTGAAATGAAAAGGAGCGCAAAATAAAATTTTTTAGATATGCGGTATACGTCTCCTTAAAGTTCGCCCTGTTAATGCCCAAATTTCAATAACTTGGGTACTGGTCGCTCTTTCAAACGGTGTTATCGCCTCTCACAGACAATGGCATAATTGCAAGATAAGTGTCTCGCATGAATACAACGTACATGGGTAACTTGAACCTATCGTTCACACAAACATATTAGAGAAAAATTCATCAAATTAGTACTAATGACTCCCAGTGCTGTTAACGATGATGTAAATTCTCCGGTAAAAAATTTGTCGCAAACTTGCTTTTTTTTCGTTTTGATAATTTAACTATAACAAAATAGCTAGCGCTTTTGTTGTTAAACTTAATTGTACAACATCCAAAATAGCATGAGGTAAAGATATTTTCTAAACGTATTTCGTACCATAAAATCTCTATTGTAACAGTAGACCTACGCTCTGTTGGTGAGAGGATAGAAAGTTCAAGGTTTGGAAGGTGTTAGGAACAGGTGAAGGGAGTGGGGGGAGGAGGAGTTTGGGATAGAATCCATGAAAGCGAATTAGCCTAACTAATTGGCGCTAACTTTCTCGCAAACTTTGTTTTCCCGAATGCTTACCGAAGCTGGAAAAGCACTTGGGCACTAGCGTAACTAGGTACGTGCGAGGTAATCAGGCGATAAGTTCGACTCGTGTCCTTGGATGAAATACGACTTGACACTTACTATCGCGGCTTTCTGTTCGGAAATGCACTTGGGGACATAATTCTGTAAGATTTATTTGCTCGAAGTCTTGTTTTTTCTGGTGCAAGCGCTCGTGTTTAAAGTTTCCAGACGTAGTTGACCAGCGAGTAATAACATAACATGTTGAGTACACATTTAAAAAATGCACTGTGTCACAAATCACGTCTACAGTGAACTGGGTGAAGACGGGCTTGTTTGCCTTCTTAAGCAAGGTCTCGACGACTGTGCAACGTGTTTTGAAATTGCGATCTCAAGGAGTGACTTTGGGAAAGAAATATTCAGTATTAAGGAACACAAAAATATGATTTAGATGGCTTTAGTGAAGACCGTTTTGTTTGCATGTACTTGAAACTTGCTTAAGCAATGTTCATGAAATTTAAATATGAACTTTAAGACACCTAAATAAATTGATTGTCTTGACAAAGCTAGTGCTCTAGATATGTTAATGAATACCTTTCTTAGATAGGCAATTTTATAACCTAAAATCCTGTTCACTTTTTTTTTGGCAAAAAAAATTGTCCAGTGTTGAAACAGGTAGCGTGGTTATTTGTCATATGGCATGTGCTCTCTACCGCAGGGGCTTAGCCAGGGGTATCTAGGGTTTGTAACCCCTTCCATCTTTTTCCCTTTGCCCTATGGTTTTTAATGATTAGTATCAAGATTATCAATAAATCTTCAAGTGAGATAAAAATATGTAATTGTTGTAAACTACGGTGATGTATTTTTTCTTCTAATATTTTTCTTAAGGCCCCCGCCTATCTGGCCCTTGAACTGCGTTGCAGAGTGTTTTAAATACACGCTTTCCACGAAAATATTAAACGAGCGTTCAATATGCTGTTTTACGAAAAGAACACATACTTCAGACGGGAGCTGTTGAGTACTTACATAATATCACGCATTTTAGAAACACCATTTCAGAGTACTTCAGAACTGCTAGAAGCGGCTTTTTCAAAGCGCTGTAGTTGAAAATATACGTGCCAGATACCTACAAAACTACTCAAGGGCCTTGCACTCTCTCCTACAGACTTTCCACCAATAAAATAATAGGGTCGTCGCTGAAAGTTCTATAGGTATGTTCCATACGGTATAAGAAGGCCACTTTCTGACAGTCAGTGAGTGGCAACTTAATGTTTACGAAACAAAGTGCCATTTACAAAATCCTGTATCAGCTGATGCACGAACGAACAAAAGTTAAAATTACGTTGGCTATTCTGAGTGCACTGCCATTGCACATCACAAAAGCAGAACATACGCGGGTAAGAAAGAGTTCTTACATTTATTAATGCATTTTATTTTATAAGGACACAAAACAATGGTTGTTAGTGTTAAAAACTAAACTTCGTGATAATGTAGTTATGTATAGGTGTTCAAAATGAAATGTACAATAGAACGATACGACGCGGAAAAGTTTTCTGAAGTTGTGCTAACTTCAGAAAGTTTTTTCACGTCGTATCATCCCTCTCCAACCTCGCTTTCAACACGTCCTTGATATTAATTCGAAAAGCATATAGAAATATTGCATAATATTGTTGAATTATTTTTCTATTAATTTGACGAAACGACACGAATTTGAAATATATTTCCAGCCCGTAATCTAAGAACAATCAACTTAAAATAATACGCTATCTGTTATCCAAAAACAGCGGCTCAAACTTCGCCGTGACGCGCTGTGCGCGCGATCTCTCGGATATTATACGAGGTATTACCAGCCCGAAATGAACCTCTTTTTTTGCGCGATATATAACGAATTTACAAACAAATGCCAATAGTTATATTTTTCCACGAGCTCTGCATAATTTTTAAAGTAACATATATTTCATGTAAAATGATTTGGAGTAAAAGTCATTTATATTCGGCCGGTAATCGTTCGTCTACGTAAATTATACGCCATATTGTTCTCATGAAACCCATCTCCTTGTTTGTAGAAAGTGAGACGCGTGAATAGTTTTTAAGCAATTCTAATGTTATTCCACGTCACATATTTCCAACTCGAATATATTAGCTATAACGCCCAAAGTGTGATAATAGATACAACAGACCGTCTCGCAAATGTTAACCCAAATTCACTATCTCGGACAAATTAAAAAAGAGTTAGCAAATATTTAATTATTTGCAACATTTTATATTTTTACTTGTATAACCTACTTATTTTTTTAGACAGATGTCAGTCTTAAAGTATCTTAAAATTTGGTTAGCATAACAGTACAATGGCAAGTGGATTAGCTGACAGCGTGTTGATAAAAAATACAGCCCCGAATTGACGGACCAGCTGATGGCGGAAGGATACATGGTCACATGTAGTTAGACGTAAACAGTGGCGCTACTTTCGCAGACCTGTCCGAAAACGGCCTTCTTATACAGTATGGACTATGTACATAGTGCGACTAGAACACTGCACGCCAGTTCAGAGCCTTGCGCTTAGCGGCGATGGCGTATTTCATGCGCGTGGCAGTGTCGTCCTTATCACTCCCGCGCTTCTCGGCCTGAGACGCGGAAAAAAGCTCCAGGTAGGTGGGAGCCTTAATAAACACGCGCATATGTCAGCATTCGTTTCAGCCATTGGAACCCTCCCTTGAGATATTTCTGGCTACGCCACTGCTCTACCCCTGAAGGGTCGCGACTTCGCGAGTGTTCCACCAGGGCGCATGGCTGTTGGCTGCTTCTCCCTCGCCGGCGCTCGTCCGAGTTTATAAGGCAAATGGACGGATGAAGAAGCGCCGCGACGCCTAGCCTCGGCTGGAATGGCGCAATAAATCCCCCTCGGAGACGGCGGCCGAGGCAATAAACCGGATCCGCGCCCCTCCCACACACCCATCCCCCTCGGGCGGCCTCTGGGGGCCGTGGGCGTGGCCAGGGGTTCGTAACCCGACCCCTAGTGTTTATCCCCGGCCTCCACACCGCAGGCTGCAGTGCTGCCGAGACAATACCCCTTGGCGCGGTCGTGAAATGCAACCCGCCGTACTCCTGCTTCACATGGACGATCGTCTTTGACTCTTCCGTTGACCAGACCTCATTCTCTATCCTGTCGTCTTTATCCAGTCCCATATTGCTACAGACCCCCTGGAATTTCCGAGGTACATTTTGAACGAGGCGAGACTTACATCAGTCGGACATTTAAGTAAATATTATACAAATAACTCGGTCACTTTATTTGGGTGCACCAATCGGTAAACTATGGGTGACTGTTCTGTGGTCTTTCTCCACCTCCCATCGCTATGAGATAATGCAATGAGTCATACATTTCCTGGATACATTTTGAACGAAGCAAGACTTCAAACAGTTGTGCTTTTGAGTGGATTTCATATAAAATGCTGGACCACATTACTTTGACGCGCCACTCTATGGATGAATTGAACAGTTCAGCGCCCCGATGCAAAGATTAATACCTATTCGTTCCTTTCTTCTTAAATGGATAAGCCCGAACGAATCTAATTTTGCTAATGCTACTACGTATAATAATATATAGTAACACTCGTGAAATGGTCGTAAGCGAACATTCAAATGTTATCGCTACCTCGGAGATGCTATGTCCCATCTCTCGTGCGCCGACTATAACACCACGTTAAAACTCACTTAAATCTTGATAACATGCCATTGTAACAGCAGTAACGGATTTAGCAACTTTGCCAGACGATTGTTGTCTTATATAGGTGCTGCCGGCCGCATCGCGTTAATCTGATTGGTTCCACACCTCTGTTATTTGCATACGCACGCCTATGCCAGTTTTTTTGGCTCTCCGGTGTACCTATTTGGCTACTTCGTGAAGTAAAGCTTGCCTCATACAAGTAATACTTCTATAAGTATTACTTCGTCAAGAAGCTGTTTATGGATTCATTGCTCAAATAAGTAATGCTTAACGAAGAAGCATTACTTCATGAAGTATAACTTATTTGCCAAACGAGCCTTCGACTATGAATTCCAGCCTAAGACCCTTCATTAACACTTTACCTTCTTTAATGTTCAATCAGAAATGATCCACGTGGAATAATGCCTGCATAATCCTTCGAGTCCTGACAGATTGCATCGGTGATTTGACTGGCATGTGATGCACGATTTTAAGTAGGGCTTCCAAAAAGTGCTCAGTTTATCGTGAACAAGCTGTACCTACCTCCGCTTGGAAGCGTGCGATTACGGCGGACAGAGTATACTGCCCGCG
This sequence comes from Clitarchus hookeri, assembly GCA_002778355.1. Classification (NCBI taxonomy): domain Eukaryota; kingdom Metazoa; phylum Arthropoda; class Insecta; order Phasmatodea; family Phasmatidae; genus Clitarchus; species Clitarchus hookeri. The sequence continues at coordinate 36,631 of NQII01006329.1, forward strand.
GCAGTATCTGTTTCTTATGGGCGGGTAGTTAGTTTAACGGGTCGTATCGGCAACTTCAGTCGCGGGAGTAGGGTTGACTCTGGGCCGCGAGAATTTGCATGGTGGAGTGGGTATTGATCATCTCTGGTCTCCGGGTTTAGCAGCCTGCATCCGAGTTGGCACGATTTCTCATGGAGCCTTCTGCTCCCGACGCCAATCGCCCTTCTCTCTCGCCACGGTCTTCTTTATTTTTTATCCTCCCTCCTTTCCACAAGACCTCTTTCATATAGCGTCCGCGCAGTTGCTTCGCGGTTATACTCCTTGTCGAGTTGAGGTAGCAGTCTAATGGCCTGCTCCAGGAAGGTACCTGCCATAATTAGTCCAACTGCTCCGTGATGCTGCAGATGACCAGGAGTTTCCTTCGGATGAGAAGTCCTCAGTCCTCGAGTCATTCAAAGCATAACCCAAAGTTGTGGAACTGAATTTATTTTCAAGGTGGCTCTTGCCTTTGGCTTTAGCTCTTTTAAAATTGCATTCATGTGTGAATTTACGTTTACGTATACCCAAAAGATTTGCTTCCTCCGGCATGGATGAGTTTCGTGGTTCCCATGTTTATTTGATTCGAAATTTGCACGGATGCAGGTTTTTTCTTTATATACCTACCACTTCCACGTTCGAAATTTTTAATTTATTAGTATTCAATTTTTTAATTTTTGTATAACGATACGTGTTTGGTGAGGGCACGCGTTAAACGGGTGCTTTTTTATTTTAATTGCACATTATTTTTTACAAAAACATTGAATCACGCGCTGTGTAAGTGATGACGGAAGAGTTTGCTGTCATGCTGCTGGCATCAGCGTTTCATCAACACGTGCATTGTTATAATGCTTTCATCTTGTTTACGTATCGTACTATCCCCGCGTGTACCGCCATGGTGTCTTGCAGGTTATGAAGATGGAAAATAAACTGTATTATTGGCTGACTAGGAATGATACACTACTAAAATAGGATCATAATAAATAAAATAATCAAAACTCTTGTTTTTGTACTAGACTTAAATATTGAAGAACATTTTTCCGGTCTTCTCCACTGCCGAAGCGAAGGTAAAATGATTTGTGCAATTTTAAACTGTACCCATCGAGATTATCATTGAGTTGATGCGTGGTATAGTAATTTTAATATGCTTCCCGATATTGCTTTCCCAAGGAATTCCGCCTATAGATAAAACGCTACACATTCTTTCGAAACCGAGCTGTTTTGTAAATGCATTAGTACGTCTGTCTTCATACGGATGGACGTAGATTAAAATACGGCTGGGTAAACCAGGGTTGCTTTTTTTTTTCTAAAGCGGCATTTTATCTTCATCCCAGTTGAACAACGGCGTCGTTAGTTAATATGAACATTCTTAGTTTTCACATATATGTATTAGCTTCGTTGCGTTTAATGTTGTAAATATTCTTACGTTGTATTCTTGGCGATCGCAGTGTCGAACGAGGAAACTCGTGAGATGTTCCAGTGGTGAAAACCCGCGATAAAGATGTATTACAATTGTTTTGCTTAAGTCTCATTTTCAGCAAGCATTCGCCATTCCCTCTCTCAACACCGAGAGCGTGTTTGTGTGCACGCAGGTAGATAGGGCTTAGCGTCCTGTCGATAGCGAGGTCATCAGAGAGAGCAAGTTACTCAGAGAAGCAGGAACGGAGAATGAATAGGCCACGGCCTGTAGAAAGGAACCACCTCAGCATTCGCCTGGAGTAATTTCGGTAAACTATGAAAAACCGAAATCCGGGAATCAAACGCGGGTACTCCCGAATACGAGTCAACTGGTTTACCACTGTGCCACCTTGCTCGGTGTATGTTCGCCAGGATAAATGACGATTCAATTCACCTTTTCACGCTTATTTCGTATGTTCTCTCGCAGTATGTCCCTGTGTTGATGTGGCATTTCCTGCGCTGATTGCATCGTCCACTTAGGATCAAGTTGCAGAACTTGGTCTCAGAATGTGGCTAGCATGTCCTGCCAACCCTCGTCAAACTGTTACTAATGCGTGCTGCTTCAGTTCGGCCCCGAGACCAAACGCACTTAGTGCTATAACAGCATAAGGGAGCCTGTCTTCTTAACCAGTCACTGATTTCTAAACACGCTAGCCAACAAGGTAAAGATGACTCTTAAAGGGCCCCGCCTGCCTGCATCGTTTCTCTCTTTTTTTTATATTAAAAGCGCGTGATCTACAAGGGTTTTACTGGTACGCTCTACAAGAGCGCCATCGCCGCTGCGCACAGGGCTCTGAACTGACGTGAAGTGTTCTCGTAGTGCTGCGTGTACCTATGGGAATTTCAGTGGCGACCATATCATTTTATTGATTAAAGGTCTGTAGCAAAATTCAATACAGGCTCCTATCGTAGTTTGGCTCGTGTCCGGCTAGTATGTTTTATGATAGATCAGTCTGAAAAAGCAGTTTTTATCTAAATTCTAGGACTCCAAAATAATATTTGCAGCATGGATGGTAACTTAAAAAGTACCATTACGTCCTCGTCTGGGGTATGATGTCTCCTCGTAGGTAAACACACTGGGGGCACGTTTAAGAGTTTGTTCAAGAAACCAGGATTTAAAACACTTTGCAACGCAGTTCAAGAGCCAGACAGGTGGAACCTGCGAGGTGGCCGCCTGGGTAGGCCGCCGAACGGTGTGCAGAGCTCCAGCAGAAAACGTTTTATTAAAAACCGTCCAACGTGTCTAAGTGAAGTCTGTTTACTAATAGCATTTAAGAAACGTTACGCGTCTGTATACGTTTATCAGTTCCTCCATTTCTCTCTAAAGCATGCTTTTGGGACAGTGAAAATGGCTCAAACAGGTGTTTACACGGTCATTTATAGGTATAAACATTCCGGTACAAAACATTAAAAAATAATCGGGACGTCCTTCAAACCGTAATTTTTATTATTGCGTCATAAAACGATAGGGTTTCCGCTGAAAGTCTCATAGAGGCGCGTTATCGACGGCGAGATTGCACTCCAGTTCAGTGGTTTGTGCGTAGAGGCGATGCGAGGACTGATGCGCATGTCTCGGTCGCACCTAGTGCTCCCACGCTTTTAGACCTCAGCCGCGCAGAGTTCCTTCAACCGGGCGGCCGCCTAAAGGGTACGACGCAGGATGTTTCCGTGGAGGTCCTGTTCAGCTCTGCTGAGGTGGTTACAGGGTCGGGACTCCGCCCGACCTAGTCTGCTGCGTCTGGCACTTTTTCCAGCAGCGCGTTGCTTCTTTCCCCGTGAGTCCGGCGCAGGGGAGCGTGGTCGCCAGTAAGCCACTGTGAAGCCGCCGTATCGCAGTTGCGTCCCGACGCCACTCCCACCTCGAAACGTTAAGGCTGCCGTCTCTTTCCATCCCTGCCCGCTGCAAACACCCAAGTACTGGCAAATCCCTTTCGTCTCTGCTCGGGGCGTGATAAACGACCCACTCTCCGCGCGCGCTCCTCGTGTTGACACTGCCCCTCGCCCCGCTACCACCTTCTTCGGGCTTTATTTTCAGAAATGAAATTTTCGTCGAGAGCTTCCGGGCGCTCTTGAGTGGCGCCCGGCTCGACGTGGTCTCTCCCAGTAGGAGTGCGAGAGAAAATAGACCCCCACCCCCGAGTACTTCTTTTGTTTTTATTATTACTTGTACGTTTTCCGCGCGGCGAGCTAGTATTTTGATGCCTGACTCCTCTGAGAGCTTCGCCACTTTACCCCGACACATTTCCTTCAAATCCCCTACCACCTTACACCAAACCACCACCACCAAGAAGTGACGTCTGGGAATATCCTTCCTTCCTTCTGCGGTTTCCTCCGCACCCGACTTTTTCACTAGCTTCCTCGTCCGTATAGGCTATTCACGGTAAAGTGAGCACTTTTTGAAAGCCCTGTCATTTGGAGTAATAGTCAATATATATTTTTTATTGTAGCCTTGGACGTTAATTTTCGAGTCCGGTGAAACATATGTTTATTACTTACATAGCAGTATTTAAGTAAAAAGTGGTGGGAAGATAAAAAAATTACTGATAGGAAATAAGTAACTTGGCCTCAAAAGTGCTCACTTTACCATGAAAAGCCTATAAATGTTCTTCGGGGTAAGACCTGCCACTCGCTGTGCAGCCAATAAAAATTTTCCGCAAAAGGATTTTGATTGGGCGGTGGTTGGGGGGAGGGGGGGAGACACGCGAGTTATTTCATCACGGGACCTCTACTCGTGTTCACGTCATACCGAGTTGATATACTCGGGGGTTCCAGGGCCGCGGTGGTGTAGTGGTTAGACTTCGCTTCCTACCTAGGTGAACCGGGTTCGATTACTGGTGGGGTCGCTCCCGGATTTTCGTATGTGAGAATCGTGCCGGACAATGCCGCTGGTCAGCAGGTTTTCTCGGGGATCTCCCATTTTCTCCGGCCCATCATTACGGCACTGCTCCACACTCCCCCTCCCCACACCCTTATCGGCTCTTAAGATCTCACTCTTAAGATTCTCTCAAATCCCTTCACGGGGTGCCGTGATTTTCGAGTTAAAGCAGCGTCGGGCATAGCTAGCACTTGGATGTGTGACCGCAGAGCAGCTATTTTGCGTTGGCACATGTGCACTTTATGCAGCGCAAAATGTATTACACTTCTAGACCACAGAGGTGCTACCC
>NQII01006329.1:59992-77864 GCA_002778355.1 Clitarchus hookeri
GCGTCCTTTCAGGCCAGAAGCCACTCCCGAAGCCCTACGGAGTTTGTGAGCCGAGTCGTGGTTTCGAAGAAGAGGCTGTGGGAAAAAGGCGGTGCCCGGTCGAATTTGTGCTGGCCTTACTAATGTTAGTTTCGGAAGCGAAGACGAGCTCTGGCAGGGACGTCGAATGGGGTGGGAAGCAAGAAGAGGGTGTAGGGAAAGGTAGCTGAGGAGGTCTCGGCGAGGGAAGGAGGGTGGGTTCGAAGCGAACGCACCAGTTCCGTAACTCGATTACCGGGGAGCATCGAGAACCTGAATAGGCGTCCGGATGAGACGTGTTTCATTTACAGCGCTCCTGGCGGCCCGCCTGGGAACTTGCCGTCGTGACGTGCTTGCTTTTACAAAGGCCCGAGAAACAGCATCGCCCCTCCCTCCCTCTCTCCGCAAACCTCGGTGGGGCTTCCCAACTTCCCGACATCGCACGTGAAATGTAATAAAAGGCGCCGTGATATAGGCAACAACTCGGAAACGTCTTCCACTGCGCGTGCTGTCGCCAGGTCGCGCTGCCTGTCTTACGGAAATAGTTCACAGAGTCGCTTGCTTTTGCATAGGCCGTTCACGGTTATTCGAGTACTTTTGAAATCAACATTTGAAAAATGTCACTGCTGCTACTTGCATACATTTTAACGGCCACGCTGACTAGCACGTTCCCAGCAAAGTTGGTACCGACGGAGAAAAAGGAAGTTCCATGTCTAAAGTTGAATTAAAACAATTGAGGTAAACATATTCTGATTTCTAAAATAATTTATTTTGTCTTGAGTTTTTTTTAAATTCATTTAAATGTTATAAATATCGAATTTTAAATTTGTTTTATCTTCGTATGATTTTTACAGTTTGCCTTGACCGACGGACGAGTAAAGTGATCAATCAGACTCATGCCAGTGTTGTTTTTACATGTGATGGAAGAATACACAATGGGCATAAAAGTATATCTTAGGCAGGGCTTTCAAAAGTGATTAGTTTGCTGTGAACAGCAAATACCACGAGATTGTCTCCTATTTCTATTTCTTCAAAAATATACTTGCATGACCACTTTTAACATAGGCGTGTGTATGTGTGAAATCAAACATTTTTGAACCCATAGGTCTTTGACGAGACACAATTCTTTAAATAAACAAGAATACTAGCTCTTGATCTAATAACGCAATGGATACAACTTTCACAACACGACATTACGTAAATCTAAGGTTTAAATAGAGTTTCCCGCCAACAACAGCTGTCGTGCTCTGATTGGGTATTTCGCATTGGCTTGTACTTAGTATATAGAATATAGCCACGTAAGTGAGTGAAGAGAATTGGGCGGCTCTTGTCATCAAAGTATTTAGAGCCAATGAGGGATAATCGAGGTGAGTATGGAGCAACGCCGGAATGAAAAGGGTGGTGGGACGGGAGATCCCCGAGGAAACCCGTCGACCAGCGGCATCGTCCAGCACGATTCCCACTCGCGAAAATCCGGGGGTGACCCACCTTAGTGGGAGGCGAGTATTCTAACCACTACACCACCGTGACCCCTTATAACCATATAACACGGGGTTGGATCGACGAGGGAGCTGAGGGTTCACTTTGTCGGTGACCCGTTCGACGTAAGTCGTCGTGGACGTTGGTACCGACGCGGCTGCGTGGCTTGGCAGGCGAGCGCAGACTGTCGGCGTGGAGGCTTGAGCTGCCCCCACCCCTCAACCCGCCGATACCCTCATCCTTGCAACGTGTATTGATGGCGTCTAGCAACCGTCTGACGCTACCTTCGACGTCATCGAGATTTGAATGTGACTGGACTCGAACCAACGAAACTTACCGGGCTGTTCCTCAATACCCTGGTCATCGTGTTTCCCGACTATAAAAGGGGTATTCTTTCGTCTTGGGGGAGATAATGGATAGGAACCTTACTATAAGAACATTATAACTTGGCAGAAGCCATATCCTGCCATGTTTCTCGAAGACATTTTAAAGGGCATTTATAGGGGAACATTTTAAAATAAGTTTTTTTTTTAAATATTCTGTAATGTTGCAATTTTACAATATTTGGGCTATTATGTATTGATATAGGAGCCCATTATTAAATTTAATTTCATGCAATTTTCATAACAAGCATTTTAATTGTAACGTATTTTAAAGCCTGTTTGGCTGTTTGTATTTTATAATGCTTGTATTTTTTACGTGGGCAGTTTATGAGAAAGAAGAAAAAACAAAGTAAGCTCGGAGATAAAGCAAAAGAAAACTGAAAGTTTGTTTAATCTTTTCTCACAATTTTGGAGGTTTATTATCTTTTATTCAAATTCATATCAGCGAATGGTTGAATTGGCGCAATTTAATTCGGCTGCTTTATTTGTTTGCACTCTGCTATTTAAACTCTGCTGCTTGAAGGGTTGGTAAGACTCATTTTGCTTAAATGACTGCAATGGAAGGAAGGGGAGTTGAAGGTCACCGTCATGGAGTGGTGGGGTTTACTGCGTGTGCTCCCGCTCTGTGACGCGGCTTTCTGTTACTGTTTAGTCAATCGTAAACCCACCCATAAATTAATATTTGATGTGTCTAAAACTGCGGCTGTCTGTAGCTATATCACCATATTGGCTCCCCGCGTATATGTGAGGAAGGTCAGATGTCCCTAGATACCTCGCAGGTATCCTCCATGATATTCGCAATGATTGCAGCAATGTCGGTCAACATGCCAGGCCGTACACATCCAGGCGAGGCCATCACGGCGACTGCATGCGACAACGAGGGCTGAAGAATTTAATAACACCGCGCGAGGGAGAAGACAGGAGAATGAACGGAACATGGCCCTCGCGATGGCAAAATGTACCACACTCAACGACATCTTGAAGGTACGGGTCGTCTTTCACGGAGCTTGCGTTCGCAAAAAAATATATAGATAAATAAAAGCCGGAGGTAATTCCGCGTGGTTTGTTCTGGCATGTGCATGCTCGTGAAATTTTCTCGCTATTGCTGTTCTGGTCTTCCTCGGAGAAGATCTTGATTAAGATCCCCCCCTCCTCGTACGTCTTACACCCTTCCTCAGCCAGGGTTTTGGAATGCGGGGATAGCGGAAGGCGTCGAACAATAAAGCTTCATTACGAGATGAAGGGGGGCACGCGTCGTTGACGATCCTGTTCGACGCTTCCCCTGAACGATGGATTCGAGCTGAGGGGCGCGCTCGTGTATTTTAGAGGAACTCTTTGGCGATCGTAAGTCAGTTATTGTACAACACATAACCTCGTACAAGTTATTAACGATTGCTTCTCATCTTGTACTGTAGCACAAATAATACAAATACGATGCCACTTTCAAGCTCTGTAATTCAAGAATATTTCACAAGTAAGCAGCACCTTACGGTACAACATTTTCTTTGAACGTTTACAAAATATATGACATGTAACATTCTAAACGGCAAAGGCTTACAATGCAAAAAATATAGATTAAAATACTCATACAATTTGATTAAATTGCTCTTTTAAAGTATTGCGTTGCTCAAAGTACAATAAATATTTAACTGGCAAACAAGCCAGTTAAATATTTACGGTGTAAAACGTTTCAAACATATAAAAAAGTAACTCTGTTGACTATAAATACTTCAAACACTCATACCAAAGATTAAATTGCTGCGCAATTGCTTATTCAAAAGTATTACGTTACTCCAAAATATACAATAAATATTTCATTGAAAAAACGAGCACAGTAATATTAAAACGTTTCTAAATACGAATAGTTACATAGATGACTAGACAAATTCAAGGTATTTAGTGGAGCATTGTGACTAAAAGGGTGCAGCGTTTCATGCCCAGTAAAACCTCCTTTACATAAAAATACAAGTTGAAATCTGAAATAAAATATAACGTCAAAATAGAGACTCGATGAAGGCAGTCCGTAGACCCTAACCATAGCTCCATCAAATAAAACAATTGACGACGACAATTACAACACTTCAACAGATTACGCCCAACCGTAAGTCGTGGTAGCACAGTAGTGACAATTAACGTTTAAGTAAATCATTGGGAAGCAGACAACAACTGTACACAACACGTAAAGCAACTGGAACTATACAGAGAAGAAAGAAATTAGTTAGGCCGAAGCTAAAATTTAGGCAGGCGTCCAAAACCAGAATTTAGAAAACATATAACTCACTGCAAAGTCAAAGACAAACGCAATAATACGCCACGCAATTATGTAAAAACATAACCTGACCCACAAATGAAAAGTTGCGACCACGACTCACCGTTTTACAAACTCTAGCATAATCAGCCGCTTATGCAACTACATTATTTAAACGGCGTATCATAGCACGCTCGTCCAAGGACGGGTAAATTGATAATTTTAGCTCATATTACAATTTAAATTAGGTCTAGCAGGCGTCAACCCGACGATCTTCTTCACAGGCGTAGAATTGACACTGACGTACAAGGAGGGGTAACCAAGGGAGGGTAATGAGGATAGAAAACAGGAGGGGAGCCGAGTCGGCCAAGGAACAGGCTGCCTTACAGAGGAGCGAATCCATAAACGACGCGCGTGGTGGCGCCACTGCCGCAAGCTGTTTTTGAGATTACTAACAACTTACAAAATAAACCTGGGCACTTGCTCCTTGATTTTAAATTGCTGTGTTTAGACGCATATAAAAACTTTCAACTTATTCTTGACTTAAATAGAAAAAAAGTCTGAACTTACTTTTAATATTAGGTTATTAAAGAAGAAGTCAAACTGTTTTGAATTCTGACAGATATTTGGTTTGTAACAATGATCGGTAGTTTATTTTCCTCGAGTCACCTAAAAACTATTTATTTTCCGGCATTGTGTTTCGTTGTTCACGATCGATTGGCTGAGTCGAAGAGCTGGTTGCGAGAGACGTATCGGCTGCCGATGGCTTCGGGAGGGGAGAGGAGAAGCTGGTACTGTTCCTGTTCTTGTCTTCCACCATATTGCCTGTTAAACCACAAGAAACATCAACCGACTTGTGTCTTTGACCTGCAAGTCAAAATATAATTAAATTAATATATTCCGCCGTTAAACGTTTATCTGTTATTTACACTTATGGCGTCACTGTAGTATTGGTGAAGGGTTGATGTGAGGTATCTGCACCGTCTTGAAGTTTTGCACGCCAGTCAGTTGTTATGATCTAGCTAGTATGTTATAATAGTTTTCAGCGCTACTTGATAACAAAGCTCATAAATCTGCGCATTAGTCAAATGGACACCAGCCCAAATGTCAGGTAGTTTCTAGACTCAAGTTTTAGTAAATTACGGATCAGAAGTCTAGAACCAACATGATTCAAGCCTCTAGCTGTTTCGGCCCAAGATAATGGACGCTTAATGTTGTCGGGAGATCTCTATGTTTGGATGATTTTTTGAACTTATAATTCTTTTCGCGCGTTGATGGTAAAAGTTTAGTGTTCAACGGAAGTTGCGCGCGCACATTGTAACGAAATTCGACAGTGAACGTGGTAGGGGTATAACCCAATGAGCATGCGCGTGTCGTCTAGCTATATACAAACGCAAAGTACACAACATAGCACGTTGTTATATTTAAAACCGACAGAAAATCAGTTCATGTAATAAGCAAATTGAAAAAAAAATATATTTAATTTATATTAGTAATTCATTGTGAATATATATATATATATATATATCTTATTAATTAATTTTACTTAAAATTATGAATGTATTTTCAAGTATTTGAGGTTAAATTTTGTAAGTATTATTTTATTTAGTCATACTTATTTTGGCGCGTTGAGGGTAGAATGTTAGTATGCGACGGAAGTTGCGCGCGCACGGTTTAACTAAATTTCTACACTATGAAGTTGGCCGTCAAAGAAAATTAAATGTGCATTTTTTTTATACCGACTAAGTTAACTCGTAAGAGGCCCAGACTGTGAAAGTGGTAGGGGTATGACCCAACGCGCATGCGCGTATAATCTAGCTATATACAAACGCAAGGTTCACAAAATAGCACGTGGTTATATTTAAAGCAGACAGAAAATCAGTTCATGCAATAAGCAAATTGAAAAACATTTAATTTATATTAGTAATTCATTGTGACCATACATATGTATATATTATTAATTAATTTTACTTACATTGTGTCGTGAAAAAATTGTTAGTCACAAAAACTGTATAATACAATTTTGAAAGCGTTTTCGAGTATTTGAGAATATTTTAATATAATTATATTATTTTATCAAACCTTAATTAATTGTATTTAATGTCTTTCTTCGGTCATTTTATCGTTTTCCTATTAACATAAATTATTTGCATACGTAATCANATTGTTAGTCACAAAAACTGTATAATACAATTTTGAAAGCGTTTTCGAGTATTTGAGAATATTTTAATATAATTATGTTATTTTATCAAACCTTAATTAATTGTATTTAATGTCTTTCTTCGGTCATTTTATCGTTTTCCTATTAACATAAATTATTTGCATACGTAATAAAATTTTATTTTAGTCACGCCAAAGAAGTATAACTTCTAACGCTCGTACATAAGTACACGCACCCATTTTTTTTAGTTCACCAGGGTAGCTGATACTGTCTAACGGAGGACACTCCTGCCCCCTCTGTATCGAAACCCCTGCATGTCTTCCGTCATCTGTTCCCTTGTTACAGCCTTTTGACATACGATGCCTGTCACCAACCGAGGGCTCGGGACTCTTTGATTCTCCATAAAGATCCGACGAAAAGCAATAATTTACTTCGCTTACATTTTCCCTATCTGTCCTCACCCTTTTGCCCCCTTCGAACCCTTTCCATTCCACCCCTTCTTCGTCCTTCCGAGTCATCCGCGGGAAAGTTTTTAAAGGTTGTTATCCCCCCGGCTCATGTTTTGGATGGCTGCGCTGAAAAATGAAACACTCTATGTGCCCTCCCAACACCCCCTTCAGATCCCTCGCAGCATCAATCGCGCAGCTCTTTCCGCTCTGTTTCTCCCCGGCAACTTGTCTCTGATTGATCGCGTTTGTTGGTCGGTTTTAATGCGTTAGCGAGGCAGGTCCAGGAATGGCACTCTGCTAGGGCGGGTAGCACGAGGAGCTTGCGAGATGCTCACGCGCTTATGACTGACGCACGCACATTTTTTGAAACCACCTCTCGTATACACTGAAGAGCCAAAAATAAAAACTGGTGCACCTGCCTAATATCGTGTAGGGCCCCCACGAGCACGCAAAAGTGCCGCAAGACGATGTGGCATGGACTCGACTAATGTCTGAAGGTATTCAGGAGGCAATTCACACCATGAATCCTTCAGGGTAGTCCACAAATTCATAGGAGTGCGAGGAGGTGGAGATCTCTTCTGACCATCACTTTGCAAGGCATCCCATATATGCTCAATAATGATCATGTCTGGTGATTTAGGTGGCCAAGGGAAGTGTCTAAAGTCAGAGGAGTGTTTCTGGAGCCACTCGGTAGCAACTCTCGACGTGTGGGGTGTCGCATTGTCCTGCTGGGACTGTCCACGTCCGTCGGAATGCATAATGGACATGAATGGGTGCAGGTGATCGGACAGGATGCTTACGTATTTTTCACCTGTCAGAGTCGTATTTAGACGTATAAGGGGTCCCATTTCACGCCAATCGCACACGCCCCATATTATGACAGAGCCTCCACCAGCTTGAACAGTCTCCTGTTGACATGTAGGGTCCATGGATTCTTTGGTATGTCTCCATACCCACACACTTCCATCCACCTGATACAATTAGAAATGAGACTCGTCAGACCAGGCAACGTGTTTCCAGTCATCAACAGTCCAATGGCGGTGTTGGCGGGCCCAGACGAGGCGTAAAGCTTTGTGTCGTGCTGTCAACAACGTTTCACGAGTGGGCCTTCGTCTCTGAAAGCCCATATAAATGATGGTCCGTTGAATAGTTCGCACACTTGCACTTATTAATGCCACAGCATTGAAATCTGCGCAAATTTGAGAAAGGGTTGCATGTCTGTAACGTTCAATGATTCTCGTTAGTCGTCGTTCGTCCCGTTCGTTCACGATCTTTTTCCGGCCGCAGCGATGTCGATGATTTGATGTTTTACCGGATTTCCGATATTCACTATACACTCGTGAAATGGTCGTACGCGAAAATCCTGTTATCGATACTTCGGAGATGCTATGCCCTATCTCTGTTATTTCCATATGCACGCCTATACCAGTTTTTTGGCTCTCGAGTGTACATCTTTAAATAATTTCATTATAATTTTTTTTCAATTTTTTAAATTTTTTGCGACTTTTATTGATATTTTTGTTTGGGTGGTGAGAAAGGGGTGAGGTGAGTGTGGTGGGATGAGTGCGAGTTTAACGTGATATGTTCTTCGATTTTTGGAATAAGTTTTTTTTCCCCCGATTTTCCCGAATTTTTGTGACTAGGAGGATTGTGGTAAGTGGGCTAGTGATTTGTAAGGGTGGTGGGTTGAGTGTGAGGTTAACGTTTTATGTGCCTCGTTTTTTTAATTGTTTTAGATTTTTTAATTTTATAAGAAATGCCAGAAGGTGTGGGGTTAGGATGTAGTGAGGGGTTGGAGATAGAGTGGTGAGCAACAGAAGGACGTCTAATGTTATGTTACTCAACTTTTAAGATTTTGTTTTAATTTTTGTGATTTTTCTTTATTTTTATTGATTGGGGCGGGAAGGGCGTGCGGTTAGCTTGGCTAGTGTTTAGAGTGGAGGGGGGTGGGAGGTGGCTTAGAAGAATTACGAATGGCCCCCAAATCTTTCAAATGGATCGAAAATTATCTTTTGGGGGTTCCAGTAAGCCACATTGAGGAGCAAGCACTTTTTTCCACACATTTTTGGAAAAATGGGAAATTTTGAGAGAAAAAAGGTAACATTTGTGGGAAAAAGACCGATTTCCAGTGGAAAAATAATCTATTTTGAGGGAAAAACAAAACATGTTGAGGAAAAAACTAGAAATTCCAAGATGGTGGCAGCGCTTCGGTGCCTAAGTCCTCAGCCCTTCTCCTCGGATCGGCATAATCTATCTACTAATGATTTTTATTATCATAAGAATGCCACGAAGAAATTTCTTTGAAGTTCGAATGGCCGGACTCCACACTTGTGTACCTATTGAAGCACCATCAGCCACTTGTGTATTGCCTGCTGCTCGAGTAAGGTGCCATCCTTTCCCTAGACCGCCAGATACACAGTCAAATTATTATTTTACTTTTTACAAACAAGTGTTTGGAAACCAGTTGCCGAAAATATTATTTCATCATTTCAAGTAAAATGTGGCTTTTTTATAACAAATTTTTATATAAGGCATACAAAATCTTTTGTGTTTGGTATAATTTTGAACTGTACAGTACCTTAAAGTTTTAAAATTCATCTTTAGTCATTCACATTTAATAGTAACGTATTGCTAAATTTGTTTTATTGTATTTGTAGTACTAAAAATAAATAGTAATCGTGGTAACTAGTTTCTAAAAATTTTTTTTGTATAAGTACAGAGAATCTTTAAATTGCAGCATGGGATTCATTACTTGTTTCTTTGCAGGGTTGTTACTGAACTAGAGTACTTCAGGGTGTGTCATACAAACTGCAATCCAATAGCAAATTTAATTTAAATTAATTTTTTTTATCTAGCGTGTCTTAAAAAATATTTACCCGGAATTTTCCGAACGCTTGTCACACAATATTTAAACGAAAGAGCTTCTAAAACCACGAATATCAACCGCATATGCCAGATAAATTGGCATCACTGGCCAGCAACAGGTCAGAATGCCTTCCACCAATCAACGCCTGTTAACATACTCGCCCAGAGGGTAGCCTAGCCAATAGGGAGAAATTCCGCAGCGCGCAGTAGCCATTCAGGCACAAGGCCATTTCCAGAGTCTCTCGCAGCCAATCAGAGTATTGGTACGCCCACACCACAGGAGTGAGTGAAGTGACGAGATTTGGGCGAGATGGGGGTGGAGCAGTACTGGAATGCAAGAGAGGTGTAAACGGCAGATCCCCGAGAAAACCCGGCCGACCAACGACATCGTCAGGCATGAACTTCCACATGCAAAAATCCGGGAGTGACCTCGCCGGTAATCGAACCTGGTTCGCCTATGTGGGAGGCGAGTAATCGAACCACTACAGTACACCACCGCGGCGAACGCATCAAAGGAACTGCCAAGACGTTTCACCTCTGTATACTTACGTACTCTATGCCGTACTAATATGATGTGTGCACGGCACACATTGTCAGCTTGCACACGGACGTGGGTTGGTGCGGTTGAGTGATCTCGGAGGGGGAGGGGGTGGGGCCTGTAAGCCCGAGTGCACTTGCTTGTTTTTCGTCGCCGCGGGTAAGTTATGGTGCGGAAGGGAGGTTTACTGTGCAGGCTGACAACACTCCTAGCTGCNGGGGGGGGGGGGTGGCGAGAAACCCACCCCCGTCGTTAGTCTTTCCCCTTCGCTAACTTAATTCGGTCGCCAACGACGTTGTTTCCGAAAGCTACGATACGAAGGCTACAGCGCCGACTACAATTTTTGAATCCATGTCAAATTATTAGAGTGCTTCGTTTTTAACCGAGAAATAAAACGTAAACACGTCTCTGATATTTTTTAAAGTAGTAGTTTGTGGCATCGCTGTTTTCTCACAAGATTATAACTCGATGTTTAATTTTTAAATTGAATGCCTTCTATATGTTAGAATTTACTATTGTCTCACAAACACTGTTTGTTGATATGGGCTGTTCAAGGTTAATTAAGCACTTTTGAAAGCCGTACTCAGGATCTACTTTTCCTTTCATTTTGTGTCCTTGCGCTATAGGTATTATTAAAGCGTTTTTAAGGTAAGTGTTTTAACCAAACCTTGACTTCAGTAGCATTGAATGTACATTGAAGACAACTTCAGGTCTTAAAAATAGCATTATTAATTCGTTGCCAACTTAACTAAGAGCTTTCATGCCAAAAGAGAAATCAAAAAGTGATAATACAATTCAGTACCCATAGCTACACTAAGAACACGAATTAACTTATTATTAACCCATATAATTTCCTTAAATTTCCTTGATTTCCGTTTAAATGACGGTTGAATAAAGTGCGACGGCCACTGGCAACGTTGATAATACTTTGGAAGGTATTTCTCTCACGAAACACATCATTTTCAATGCACGTCACGCCCCAGTACAGTATGCAATCGGCCACAGTGTACGTTCTTGACCTACTTCGAACTCCGTCGAGTTTCGGAATTCCAGAGCACACTCAGGTTCGCGAACTTGAAGTGCAACCAAGCAGAGGGCCGTCCCGGAAGGTCTACAACCCCGCGTCAGTAAATATCAGTTCTGTCTTCGAACGAACCTGCTGAATTAAAAATAACCTCTCGCCGAAATTACTTAAATTTGTACAACACGAGGTCGCGAGCTGCTAAAAAGTATCCCGTCAATCAACATGCAACTAGCTACATGAGCGCTATAAAGAACTAGCAGCCAATGACCATGTGACAATCAGTCTGCGTAGATAAGGTTTGCGCTTGAGTGCTTTCGAAATAAACCTTTGAAAATAGAAAGTCCCTGCTCGTAACTACATGCGGTATGTTGTAAACACTGCGGCTGACATCCATAATAAAGTTGGCAACGAATCACACAAATAAGTCATGTGTAATGTTAGAAAATTGTGGTCAATGAAAATGATTTCCATTCGCATCAGTATGCTTATTCTGTGGAGTATGTGGAGTAGATTGTCAGTTTGAGTTATAGTCACGAACAAGTAGCCATTGATATTTGCTACTGTAGATAAAACTGAGTTATGGCAGTAAAACTAATCATAAAAAATAATAATGCAGATTTGGATATCTGCTTAAGTATACTTCTTTACCTGTGGCCTCTTTAGAAATTTTGTAATGTTTCACTTAACCCCCTCTTCCATAACACCACAGAATTGGCATAAAACTTACACATTTGTGTTTCAACTAAACCGACTTCATTATATCAACGAATACTCGTCATAATATCCACATCAGTGTCAGGGTTTACACGAGGTGGAAGGGTACACAGGGGCAGGAAGAAGGAATCAATCGCAGCTCTTGAGTCATCAGATTGCTTAGATGACCGTGAATATGCCATAGTAAGGAGCATTTGAATTTTCACGAAAATGATATTATCGCGCTTGTTGGGCTTGAAAACCTACATGCACGTCAACAGCTTTCCTTTGGTTTTTCGTCAGTCGGAGGGCCGCGGTGGCGCAGCGGGTAGAGAGTTCGTCCCCACCAAGGCGAACCGGGTTTCCTTCCCGCGGGGTCACTCCTTGATTTTTGCACGTGGGAATCATGCCGGACGATGCCACTGGCTGGCGGGTTTTCTCGGGAATCTCCGGTTTTCCCCTTCCCCTTTCATCACGGCGCCGCTCCATACTCAGCTCACTTCACCCTCATCGGCTCTCGAGACCGCGATGTTAAGGGCCGTCGAAATCTCCTTACTCCAATGTGGTTGTTTGCCACGTATCTTTGCGAGAAGACATTTGCTTAGTTAACTGATGATCATATGTGGGCAGACATGGCCATCGCTGTTGGTGACACACGCGTACGAAAACGGACCACTTATTCACCGATTATCTTAGGTTAGTTTATACATCATAGACACTCATTTTACTAAGTCGATATAATATGTTAGTTCAAACTCTGTTTTGCCAGACGGGATGCAGTGAATCTGTACTGACCGACTGCGCGTTTGTAACGCTCGATCAGGGCATGTGTTCTTTACAATACTTTACTCTGTGCACCGATTGTTTTTAACAGGTGTTCTGTTATAAACTCAAGCAAAAAATAAATTCAAGTTTTAAAATTACCATTTATATGTAATTATATCCTAGACTTATGATTCACTCCACAAACAATATGTGGAGGTCTTTACAAAATTGCTGCTTCCCTCAAGTATATTTTCTGCTACCAAATCGGAACTCTGAAAAATCACCATTCAGAGTCAATATCTGCCTTTGACTGACATCAAAATATGTTATTTTATGACTCTATATAACCTGTATCACCATCAACAGACACGTACTCAAATAATGCTTTGTCTCATCCCATTTATGTTTATTATTTCTATAGTTTTTATAACAAAACAATAAAGATTTCATGAAGCCACACAAGACCAAGCCAATTACTCTGCGGAGCTGCCAAATTTGAGACATAAGTCCGTGAAGGTTAATTTAAAAATGCATAATTATTTGTTACTGAAAAAGTCAGAGTGCTCCAGAGGGTGTGCCTAAAAAAATCGACATGGACTGAAAAATGTCTCTCTGGTTCAAGGATGTAGTTTCCAATATCTCTCTTCTGCTGCACTACTCGGGAGTACCATGTAGTACGAAGCTACGTCGCAGTTGCACTTCCTATATACATTTAGGTTCGCATTAAAAATAACGCGGTTATTAAATGGATTGGAATATTTCACTTCACTGCAACTTACCGAAGAGCCTACAACAGGGCTGAGTGCTCGGCATTTTCTTTTTACACCAAATGCATTCCACAGTCGTATAGGCTGAATGGTTACTGCCCTTGCCTCCCTCGACTGAGTGTGCAGGGAACCTTCCGGATCGCGCCAACTGGTTATCTATAAACGCGGCGATCCTCCGAGTTGACAGTTTGGAGTGTGAAGCTTTGTAATGACTTCAGCTCTAAGTGCGCGGTGTCCACGAAGCAACGAGCGTTGGCGACGGCAGTGACCAGCGGGAGTGAAGTCTGCGGACTGCGAGCATCGGCACAGTGAAGGTGAGACTGACGGCTGGGACTACTGAACTGGGTGTGTGAGTGGCACACATTTTGATTTGTGGAAGTAGACATTTAGATGGAATATGTGTAAATAACTCGTGTGAATATAGTGAATGCAACCAATGTAAATACAGAGATAAGGCAATTAATTAGAATGTACTGAGTGAAGAGATTTGGGCGGCTCTTAACACCAAGGTCTTGAGAGCTGACGAGGGTGAATGCAGTGAGTTTGGAGAGGCGCCGGAATGAAAGGGTGGGGTAAATGGGAGATCACCGAGAAAACCGGCCGACCAGCGGCATCGTCCTGCACGATCACATGCGAAAACCCGGAAGTGATCTGGCCTGGTACGAAACCCGGTTCGCATTGGTTGGAGACGAGCAGGGTAACCGCTCATCCACCGCGGCCCCAGTTAGAATGTGGTTGACATTAAAATATTGCGTTCACTGAGAATAACAAGTTTTAATAGTAGATACAGGTAGACTTCCTCTGGCGATTTGCAGCAAAATGTTTTCCAGAAAGCCACAGAACTATAGTTGCAGCTGGTCACAGGAGGGCCGCTGAGGTGGAAATCATCGCCACAGGAGGGACCTTATTGAGCCGAAGACTTATTCTATTCCTCCACCACTTTTCAAATCGGATCAAGGATCTGCGGCAGAAACGTCACCTCTCCGATGGGAGAGTGCTGGTTCGTGGTGCCGCCTTTAACCCGCCCCCCTGCAACTCTCCCGATAGGCAGTTTTTTTTTATTATTTTTACATTTTGCCACCCCGACCAACCCTTCGACGAGCAGGCTGCGTGAAATTGTTCTTAACTTCGCCTCTTCCCCGGTTCCGCGCCTTTACCATTCTTTCTCTCCCTTCCTCCTTTTAGAACATGGGTTCCCAACATTTTGATCACTGATTACCACTTGGCATTATTATAAGAGACTCGGAATTTTCGCGAATCCATCCCAATACAACTTAAATTTCAACCACGTGTACGTTTATGTTTCTGCTTCTATTGGACCGCAGTGTGTTAGACACGCCCCGGGCGACTTTCAACCAATTACTAATCTACAGGAAAATTAGGACCAAATTCCTTTCCTACCCGGGAGTGCCTCGAGAAAACCCTCGCGTGGCGGCAGTTTTCGTCACACTCTCCACACGAGAATCTCCGCTTGGAAACTCCCCTGGAGTCGAACCTCCGACCCAGCGGAGGTAGGCTAGTGTCTTAACACCGATTAGTAACAAAATGTGTAGAAATGGTGATTTTTCGCTGAAGTGTTTCGTGCGGCGGTAGCATCCAAACCACTGTGGTTTCGTAATACTTTTATGGTCGGATGACACATTTGCAGCTTTTCGCAGGCGAATATAGATGATGCAAATTCACTGCGAGAGGAACACAATTCTCGATGGGCCAGTCAGACAAAGAGTTAGTGCCTCGCATGTACTGCAGCCAGTAAGGGAAGAAATGTTGTAGACATGTGCGTAGGACGTTGTAACCTAATATCACGCCCTACACTTTCGCGATAAATTATCATTTATAAAGAAGTTTTAATGGTAACATACAAGATGATTTTGTTGTGTCCGAACTCTCTCGGAGTGCACGCACGTCCGTACTTGGTCCCGCCAGCAGCGTAGCTAGGACCCGGGTGTGTGGACATTGAAACCACCCCTTCCCTTGGCACGCATGGCTGTCACTCTCAGTACCTTCCCACTTTTTGAAACAAATCTTTGAAAAATCTCCGCATGTATGACGTGTTCCGTTCGTTTGTAAATATGCTGTGTATTGCATGTGTTTTAAAATGTAAAATGTAATGTTATGTAAAATGTAATGTAAAAGTATCTGATTTCTTGTAAAATTAAATTTTACTTATATTTCACCTTTAAACTATAACATTTCGTTTTTTATTAATATTAATAAAAACAGAAATAAATATGTGTGTTGTTCATATCTGGTAAGAAGTAGTTCTCATACAAAATATTATTAAACAGAGTGCTCACAAATGCGGTTTGTTGTCCCTTTGGTGCAATTTTCTAGACTTAGTTATGCTTTTTTTTGCACGAGGTGGATGAATAGCATGGAAGTAGAGCTTAGCAGGGCTTCAGAAAAGTTGGATGTAACTACGAATTAACTACAAACTTTTAGTCTAATAAACTATGTAACTGCCGGAAAAATAATGCATGTTATTATTTTTTATGTAATTTTTATCCTAATGTCCTAATTAACACTTGTATCAGCACTGCTAATGATGTGTGTACCCTCCCTCCCTTATTTCTGTCAGTTCAACAGCCCCTAACGCTTGGGAAATTTCTGGTTTTGCCACTGCCGGCAAGTGACGTCATCGCGAATGTACTAGCGTGGTCAGAATTTCCAATATAATTCATCAGAGGCTGCGCATTTGCCAGTACACGAATTTGCTTACCTGTTGTGTGTGTTTGCGTACTTTTCGAGGTCGCTTTATTTGTTTCCTTTGTTTTGAATACTTTTTTTTAAAAAGGTTACATGGAATCACACTTTGAAAAGTCAGAAAGTTTGTATAAAATGTCATTTAATTTTAAGTAAACCGTTTTAGGTCACATTTCTCTCCCGCGAATCGGTTAGGTAATAGTGCTTTGTATCATTAGATGTTCCGAGGGTTTTATAGACCTCTACTACATTGATTGATAAATATGGTAGAGTTAAATATATAGTTAATGTGCTATTTGGTTTCTACATAACCACAGAGAATCCAACTAAGACTCGTAACACACTCGGGACTTGATGCTGAACATCCTTCTGTTTTCTCGTAGTTCATGCTATTGCCGCCAGAATGTGTGACGCGTGTAGTATGAGTAAGC
The DNA here is from genome assembly GCA_002778355.1 of Clitarchus hookeri. Classification (NCBI taxonomy): domain Eukaryota; kingdom Metazoa; phylum Arthropoda; class Insecta; order Phasmatodea; family Phasmatidae; genus Clitarchus; species Clitarchus hookeri. The sequence continues at coordinate 76,517 of NQII01006329.1, forward strand.
GATGACCCGTCTGAATTGTCTGCACAAGTACATATGAGGGGACATAAACATAAATAACTAGTATATACGGAAATATTCGGATGAAACCGTCGTTGTTGGAATAACTACGTAATTTAAATTCTATACTGGTTACCAGTTGGTTAGTATCTGTAATCAACCCAGCAAAAATAATCGAAACCTACTGAAAATTCAGTTTTAGATTCTGTATACGAGTAAGGTGTTATTTCTATTGTTAGTTATCCTTTATTACTCTAGTTATAAAAAAAATTGTATTCGCAACTACGAAAAATTAATTACTCACTAGTTATTAAAGCAAACTCTGCGTGACAAGGGTTTAGCGATGTTTTAAAAGCGACGCTATGTAAAATTCTACGACACTGTGGACGTGCTTGAAATTGAAAAGACATACATTCAGAAATAAGCTGTAGAGCCAGTGTTGGCAATTTTCGGTGCCTGAACGTTTGTATTTACAGTGGTATTTTTTGCATTATTTTGTGACAGTTTTGAATGCCTGTGTATCCACGTGAGGACACGCGCTTTATTGTTCTCGCATGTCAACAAACTTATTAGAATATCTTTGTTGTATTGACATATTTATTATGAAAAAAAAAGTTACCTTCCAGCTCCATTAGTTATTTTTGCTGCATTAAAAAAAATTCTCAGAGTATTTGAGGTAACCGCGTGAGGAACGTCCAACACAAAATAATGCCTAAACTGGCGGAACGTTCCTTATTCAAGTACTTTTGCTATACGTTTTCGGGGCTCTCCGTTTATGTTTTCAAAACTACCTTATTTAAGCTACTGTTAACAACATGTCTTTGCTGCAGAATGTGCAAAAATAAGTGCATTGTAAAATTTTTTTATAAAATTCTCAAACATATATTTTTACCCTCCAAGTATTGAAATAACAAGTTTATTATACGAATTAGTACATTTAAATTTTCCACAAATAAGTGTGCGAGTCATACCGCAGATGAATTCGGGGAAGAAAAAATATTATTATTAGCACTTTTCACTATTAAAATTAAATACTTAAATTGACTCCGATTCAGAAAAAGAAAGGTGAAGATAACTTTGTACGAAATACGCGGTATTTTACCGCTTGTTTCGCGGCTGAACTTCGCTGATCTGACTTGGTTTTCGCTGATCAAGCTAATTCATAACACTAATTCGTAGTTCACGCGACTCATTTCGCTAGTCTTTAACATCGTGTTGACTGACTTGAAGCGACTTAGTATTTCGCAGACCTGAGTGATTCAGGTTTAGGCGTAGATCATAAAAATTACACGTTGTCAGCGAAGTAGCGTAACTTACAACCCGCAGACCCCGCAAAGCGTTGGATTGTTAT
>NQII01006329.1:77872-90564 GCA_002778355.1 Clitarchus hookeri
GGGGGGTGCGAAGGATAGGGGGCCGCAAATTACTGTTGTATACGTGTGTGCTAATTAAAAAAAGTACGCTGAGTACAGAACGTGGCCTACCACGCAAAAGTCAGTTTACATACCTCATTGCTGGTAGCGTGTTCTCATTTATGACTGTCCTGATCGCCTCACATTTACTGACGGAAGCATTACCTGACTGTCTTAGCTAATTAATGAATCCCGACTAAAACCGTGCACTTTAACTGTAAAGGTTAACATGATAACGTGTTATGAATAATTTTAAGTAATATTGCTTATTTCTTAAACAAGGTTAGTGACTATCTTTCCAATTGTTACTTAGCTGCTGTAGTTTTCGTAGTAATATTAATTTAATTTATGTATTCCTTTTGTTTTAATGTTTATTCATTCAAGATATATTTAGTTATGGAAACGCTGTTTCCGTAAATTGAAAAAAAAANTCCTTTTGTTTTAATGTTTATTCATTCAAGATATATTTAGTTATGGAAACGCTGTTTCCGTAAATTGAAAAAAAAAGGGTTTTATTGTTATTCGAATATAAATTTTGCAAGTGGATTGAACGCTTTAGGCACAATGTTTAATGACATAGGGCCCAAAATACATTTGGCAATTAAAATTATTTCGTGATTTAGTATTTTTAATTTTTAANCCTTTTGTTTTAATGTTTATTCATTCAAGATATATTTAGTTATGGAAACGCTGTTTCCGTAAATTGAAAAAAAAAAGGGTTTTATTGTTATTCGAATATAAATTTTGCAAGTGGATTGAACGCTTTAGGCATAATGTTTAATGACATAGGGCCCAAAATACATTTGGCAATTAAAATTATTTCGTGATTTAGTAATTTTAATTTTTAANAATGTTTAATGACATAGGGCCCAAAATACATTTGGCAATTAAAATTATTTCGTGATTTAGTAATTTTAATTTTTAATACACTTTTGATCACTGATTGCGTCTTATCAGTTGTTAATTGTGTTTTTTTTTCAGGTGAGAAGTCTGACAGAAAGATTCATCATTATGTCCACACACGCGTGAGTAGCAAGTTTTAAATACGCCAGTTGTTAAGCTTGTCTTAAAACGTTATGTAACATTTCACTCTACCTCTCTACGTGCCGGATTGCACTTCTTAAAACAACTCCTTCTCCCCCACCACTCCTTATCGTCAAGACGTCTTGATCTTGATAAGCTGGCAAACCGGTTATTCGGGAAGGAGGCTTCGAACGTTTTTACCTCTGTACTTATGAGGCTGAAATTTGATCACTTCCTCCTTGTCGTCGCTTATAAATAAAACTCATCTTATAGTGAGCCCCAACCCTGTCAAAGACCGACTTAGCTTCGCTAGGGCCATAGTCTAATCCTTTCAACCCTGAGGAATTCGTCGAGGGAACTAAGATACTGGCGGAGGGTCACGCGTAAAATAGAGCGAGCAATGACATTTCAAGGCGCCTAATGTAGAACAATTTTATCTGAAACGTCTGCTACGAAATCTGGGAAATTTCACACCACACTATCAAATTTGTTGTAACTTGACGGATGAGTATTTAACTGCATTACGTTATCGGTAGAAATGCTACTTGAGTCGACTCCCTAGTCTAATATTTTGTGTAAAATCAGTGTTTGTGCGTATACGCGCATCAATAAATGTTATGGAAATTTGGAAACACGACTTTTTTCCAGGAAATTANCGACTCCCTAGTCTAATATTTTGTGTAAAATCAGTGTTTGTGCGTATACGCGCATCAATAAATGTTATGGAAATTTAAACACGACTTTTTTCCAGGAAATGAAACAAAAACAATCATGTACAGTTGGCGCTTTTTACTTTTATCCTATTGAATATATCCAAAGAGAAAAATATAGTGAAGATGGATAAAAATTGCATTTTTAAGGCTGCTCTGCGCACTTACCTTAAAGGAAAGAAGAAAAATACAATGTGGCATCTGTAGTGTAATCCATTGGCTTAGATTGCGTGTAATATTATCCTACAGTTAGAGATCCAAATTGCGGGAATTCAGCTTCATGCGAACGGATATTGTGGTCTTGGGAGGGCCCGTGAGAATGCTTCGTTATAGTCAGGCGTGACCGCGAAACGTTAAAAAAAATTTTTCTATCGCACTATCTGAAAATGAAACTGCGAAAATTACTAAGAGTCCTCGAAATCTGACAAGGAAATCGTAATGGCTGGTTCAGAGTCAGCCGAATTTATTTTAAAGAGCTATGCTTCCGTTCTACTTCCTGCTAATCGTGTTTCCTTTCATAGCCACGCGTAAAATTTTATTTTAAAGTGAACGCATGAATATGCGATTTCAGGCTGCTCACGGTAAATTGAATACATTTGAAATCAACCTTTGAAAAATGTCACTGGGGTAATGTGACACGTATTTTAAAGGGCATGTTTATGCATCCAGTTAAGTTGGTAACGACCGGAGGAAAGTAGGTTCCATGTTTTAACGTTGAATTAAATGCGTTATGCAAAAATTTATTAATACTGGCATTTCTTTTACTTTCTGCTTTTTAATGCATGTTAAGTGTTGCAATAAGCCAATTTTTAAAACTTTTAGTTTACTAATAATGTCACAGTTTCACTTGACCGACGCATGAATAAAACGATCAGTCTCAGGGAAATGTTAATTTTACATACGGCGGAAGAATACATAATGTTCATACAAAACGTTCTAAGCAGGGCTTTCAAATGTGATCAGTTTACTGTACCTACAGCATCGCTGCTTCGGTAAGGTGACGCTGTGACGTAATTTGAAACGCAAGTATGTCACCAATTTCTTAATTTGCCGCTCATTGTGGATGTATGAGACGATCTACAAAGAATTACATTTCATGGTTCGTTACCACAGTTCCCGTGGATATTCCAGTCATCCTTTATAATAAACTACATTTGGATAGGACAAGGGAATTTTTTTTAAAGGTTTCAGAAATTATCATTTAAACGCGATTCAACTACATGGCTCTCCGCAAGCCGATACTACTGAGATATAATTTTCAACCCCACACGAGCAGGATATTTCTTTATAGTAATCCTCGTTGTTGGTTGAGAGGAGGAGGTTTTCTCGTGGTACTCCCATTTTCTTCTCAGTTCTTCACTCCTCCACTGTTTACAACGCGTTTGTCCCCACGGGAGAGTTGTCCACAGTGACGCTGCGACAAAGTGAGAGAGACGTTTGATATGCTGTTCCTGAGAGCGAGTATAACNCCCGACCCCAAGCCTCATCGCACACACTTCTCCATACTTGTGTCTGGGTCCACCGTATCACCTCGCTTCGCTTCCTTGCTTCCACCCTCTAACTCTCTTTTTCTCGCTCTTATCCCGTTTTTCCCTCTCTCCGCGAGATTTACTCTGCCGCCGGAGCTTTCCGTTGTCACCTTGAAAAATAAACATGTATTTGTTACCCTCGCCCGACGGGGCTGAAACGTCTGCTACCTTGTCGTACCGGAGCGCGCTAGATATCGAATTGTTGTTCGCCTTCGGGAAAGTTGTTTCCGCGGATGCATACTCCTAACGCGACACTCAGCTTCGTGGATCGCGGAGTTCGATATTTATGTAAGTAGTACATTTTTTTTAGTGTGTTAGCTTGTTCCACTCGAAGTGGGGAAAAGACAGTCGTTTGGTCGTGTAGTAGCTGGCTGAGTTATTTATTGCAACTAAAAGAAATCGTTCGTGCGGACGTGGTGGTAATGCAGGATGCATCTAAACTATTTTAACAAACTTCGGGAGGGGGTTCCTGGCATTAAAACAAGCAGAAATGTTACCGTGAACATATGTCGTACAACGCGTTGTTATTGAGTCACAGGACTTACATTGACCACATTGCAGGTGATGCTCGAAGTCTCCGCCACGGGCAGCAATACATGCCCGTTCACTACTCGCTACACTCGCGAAACTGTGTCCTCACTCCTGTTCTGTACACGTCATGCTGATAACGTGAATGTACACAAGTGCCATCTGTGTGCGGGAAACTAGTTTCGCCCCTGACGTACAATTTTAAAAACTACGTAAACTCTTGTGTGGTAATGCATTTGTGGGTTGGTACACGTGTCTCCGAACCAAACGTAACAACACAGCAGGGGGAGGTAGTGATACATGTTACGACAATGTGAGACGCCTGTAACTCAGTAACAACGATTTGTAGGACATACGTCCATGTGATCATTTTTGCTTGTTTTGTCCCATTAATCACCTCCTGAAATTTGGTACAATAGTTTAGATACAATAGTATAGATAGTAATGTTAAGACTACTTGAAAAAATATCGTGGAAAAAATGACGTCGCATTGTTTTTTTCTTACCCAGAAAAAAGTGTGTGCTAATAAATCTTGAGCAATATACGCTACAGTCTTCTAGTTTATATGATGTTAGGTGTCACTACCAAAACCTGATCTCGTTTTGTTCTAATTTCCGCCTCTTCCCTGAAGTAATCTTTACTGCCATGACATTTTTGTTAAATACACTTAATGGTTTCCTATATAATTAGTTTGTGTAACGAAATTAAAAATTACATTAAACGACTGTGTATTATCCTCTGGTTGAACTTATTTGCGGTAAAGATAAGCCTGCCTACATATATTATTATTTTTAAAGTGTGTGCTCTTAATAATGTCCTTAACTGTGTGATAACGCAGTAGGCCTTTACATCGACGCAAAATTAATACGATGTATTGTTATTAAATTGTTACAAACATAAATATGTTAACATGGCGGCATTTATTCACTAATAAATATTTTAAAAATAGCTATTAATTTATTTTTACGCTAATTTAAACATTTCATTTTTAATGAGACGTTGAAATATGTCAATAATTTTCTTGATATACTGCCAACATTACTTAAAGTGTTCCAATGAATGGCGTTAATACATGCCAAAGTCAGCTAAAACTGTACTGCATCGAATTATACATTTTTATCTTGTTACGCACTAGTAGACAGCAAACGATGACTGTTGAGAATCGGAGATATTCGTTTCCGAGCTACATGGTGTTAAATGGATGTCATGGATATTAAACACTCCATTACCTTGACACGCGAATCGATAATGACAGCTAAAAATAAATGGCGCCATTTATCTAATTTGCCAACGTAATTTGCACGACGCGCGCCTCTTGTCACGTGCTGTAATTGCGACCTACACAATTTTGTTCTTGATACATACATGCCGTCCGTTGTTGCAGAGCAAACGAGTAGGCTGACACATTTTCTTGTTCTCAAATACAGTTGTCGCTAAAAATTATTAGAGCTCGCTGCTCAAAACGAATAATACACAGTGGTGAGTTATAAAAATGACTGACAGACGAAGAAAACGCAGTACAGCAATTGTTACGCTGATCACAATTGTAACAATTCTGTGACCCATAGCTAGAANATGCCGTCCGTTGTTGCAGAGCAAACGAGTAGGCTGACACATTTTCTTGTTCTCAAATACAGTTGTCGCTAAAAATAATTAGAGCTCGCTGCTCAAAACGAATAATACACAGTGGTGAGTTATAAAAATGACTGACAGACGAAGAAAACGCAGTACAGCAATTGTTACGCTGATCACAATTGTAACAATTCTGTGACCCATAGCTAGAACGGAATTAAACCAGGAGTGTAAGTTTGGGAAAATAGTATTGAACCAGAAATTTTAGTTTAGACAAAACTATCAAACCTGCATTACAACCACATTAATCATGAGTAACTGTGACTGAACGTTTATTCGGATCAATGAAAGTCAGGCTAAGACGTAAATAGAGTAAAAAATAGAATACAGCACTGTCACTTAAGCTACAAAAACAATTTCTTCCTTTTCTTACAGGCTTTCTAAAAATGTTGTAGTTACATATCCTTTACAGTACATTATTTTGCTTGATTCACAAACAATTTTTTTGTTTACTAGTTGCCAAAATATTTCTTGTGACACTGTGAGTGACGTGCCGTATCTATGCAACACATTGTTTTAGTTAATATATAAAACTGTTTATATATCTTCATATGTTTGTAATAAATTCGACGTCGATGGCACTTGCTTTTTAAAGTTTGACAGTTTTTTTACACACTCCACAGTAAAGCGCTGTATAAAATTTACTTTAATGTAATTTTAGTGTTACAAAATAACTTAAGAAAAAAATGTTTGTAAAACTACAAAAAAAATTACGGTGCTGGTTGTGTTTGGACATATACTTCTGCTAGTTTCTTTGACCCTCGGTACTTCCATTTATTCAGTTTTATTAACATTTATCGTACTTGTCGCCATACATGAGGACACACCTCGCTGCTCATGGATCTACTATATCTACTATTAGCAATTTTATTGAGGTCGTTCTCTATGTGTATCTGGGAGAACAATATGCGCATAGCTATAAGACATTGCAAATACAGAAGTTTTGTGGTTTTACAGTTTATAAAACCGTTTCGTACCAGAATACACATTCTTCTTAATAGCTATTGTAAAATTTACCTCGCGCCACAAACATCACCTGATCCTTCAGTGAGCTAGCGTGTATTTACTGTCAGCGCAGATATTGCTATAAAACTTCTCACCGTGTTTCAAAACATAAATTATGAATTTAAGAGAATATGATGTAGGCATATCAGTGATCCAATGAGCTAAGCTTGCTTGGAATTTGATAAAAGTTACAAACGTAAACTGTTGGTTACAGTACTTATGTAAAAGGCGGCTTATTTATGCCCCGGGTCTTCTATTCAAACTTCCCATGTTTTAAGATAACCATTGGATAAAAAACTTTACCTACGTTAAGACAATACAGCTGTTGAAAGTCTAGTTTCACGCATGTTTGGATTACATAAACTACTGAATCGTTTTAAATAAAAAGAGCAAATTACACGCTCAACAAACCAGTTTTGGCGACTGTGAAAGCTTTAACGGGGGTAATATATGCTTTTGTAAATGGTCCGTTTCTAACAAAATTAGACCGCTTAGTAGTTTAATAATAAAGAATCAACCAACAAAATAGTTGTTTTGAAAATAATGCTTCAAGTAGATGCAAAAAGGTGGTTTTTGGGTGTACTAAAGTAGAAGCAACTGACTTCTGCTTTCAAAGCTGAAATACAGTTCATTGGTAGTAAACGGTTTTGCAAATAAAATCAATTTGTCTCGGTTATTATTTGCAAAACATTTCGGCGTTATCAATATTTAATCCAGAGATAAAGACCAGTTTAGTAATAATGTTATGGCTATTAACATAAGTGTTATTATGGGGAAAATATTTAACATTGGAAAGCTTAGATGGGGAGGAATGTAGGTGAATCTTGTTGGCCAAATTAGGTACATTAAATTTGTGTATGAGCTTGTATGCGTAGTGCAAATTCCCGGTGACGTGGTTGGTGTGAAGTTCCACGCTAGCAGGGTGAAAGAGTATACACGGCAACGGTTAGATACTCACCAACAGCTTCGCTCAGAATCGGCGGAGAGAGTCTAGCTGCAACCGGTCGGCCCAATACACTGCGCCTACTAGCGTTTATTAACCATTCGTAATCGGCAGGTCCCGTCTACGTACTAACAGAAAACCGAATTCTGATCAGAAGCCAGCAGTAGTGGAAACCGTATATGCACCTACCGCTGCTTCAAACAGCCAATCTCTGTGTTGACAAAAATAAAAAATAACTCCCGCTTGCTTCGCACGTGAACTGAGTTGCAGAATGTTTGAAATGCGCGTTCTTATCCTACCTGCTGATCGTGTTCCCAATCTGCTTTTATGTGAATGTGAAAAGAAACCTCAATTCAAACTAGTCTGCACTGCATACTGCAAACATTATTTCACAGACGTTCAGTATGAGCGGGGAAAAACATTTATTTAGACTTTTATAATTTGTAATATATTTTACGTGAATATCAGCGAAACTTAATTAGCGCAGTGAATTGAACTTCGCTACATGCTTTCTACCGATAAAATTATGCGATGTATTTAAATCCGAAAATAAGCTTTGCTAGTTACTTAGCCTTTTTTACCTCAAAAACAGAGAAGGTAAGCATACAGAAGCGAAATGGTAGGTAGATTCCTTTGATTTGGGCGCACCCATTCGCCGATTGGTTGCGTGAGGTTCTGGGAACGGACCTTTTGTGTGATTGGCTACCGCGTGCTGTGTAAGATTCCCTACTGGCTTGGTCGCAGACTGGCAGGTACACTACCATACCGTGATCTACGAACCGCGTTCCGACGTCTGACTGGCAAGTGGCGCCATTTTGCTGGCGTGTTCGGCTGGAGTTCGCCGTTTAAGCGGATGTTTCACCTCTGTACACTTAACGTATTCTGTGCCTTAAGGCTCGCCTTCACCTTTTATTTCCAAATTCTTCGTTTTCGCGTCATAATTTCGGAGTCATGGTAATTACAGACAATGTACGGTTATAGAAAATTTATATTTTACGAGTTGTTTAATATTTTTGTGCGTAATTTTAATTGCGTGTTATCCGCATGTTGTAAAATGTTAGGGACGTTCTTATGATTTGCCAATAAGCTCCTGTTTTTTTTCAAGCTACAAAAGTATTAAACAGCAGTAAGTTGTAAATGTTCTATTATCGAACATTTTCAATAGCACCTCTGAAACTGAAATTATGACACGATAACGAAGAATTTGTTAATAATAGCTGAAGGCGACCCTTACAAGGGCGCCGTAATTATCAGATTTGCGCCTGCGCGTCTAACCACGTGACGTGAACAATGTCGCATACAAGTGCGGCGAACTTGCCACCGGCCCACACGCGAGTGCCATGGAGTCTGCGGGTGGATGTCACCCNCTCTCCACATCACCACCTGCTGTTCATCGCGTGTCCAGTTAGTCCGAGCTAACACTCTGCTCTGCATGTCTGTACGTCCTCTCTAGTCGAAGGCTAATTACCTGTTCCCACTCCCGGCTTGAACGTTACCCACCCTTCCCCTCCTTCCTCTACCATCCCTTCTAAATCCCCCACCCACCCCCCATCAGACGATCACCACACCCTTAGCAAGGCCGTCACGCCTAATTGCTGGATTTGGTTGTACGTGTAGATACGTGTATGCAAAAAGGACTGCGTATATCGTAGTTTGGTGTTTGGTATTTTGTACCCAAGTAAGCTTACAAGCGACATGTCATTTTATTTCTTACCTTCACTAATAATACATTTGAATGCATAGTTAAAATATTATTAAAATAATGTTTACCGTGAATGGCCCTACACGTTTTAAATTACAGGTAACATCGATATAGGCTGTTCGCGGTAAAGTGAGCACTTTTCAGGCCCTAGTTACTTTTTTTTTCAGCCATTTTTTTTAATCCTTTAAACACATTTTAAAATTATTATTTTAATGCAAGTAATAACCACAGTGTGTGTATTCCATCGCACACGGAAGTAAACATCTAAGGCTAAAATAAAATATATTTTATTATTCCAAATAAGAGGGCACCCACTTTAACGTGAATAGTCTATAACTTCACGTTATCTGCAGTTCTTAATTTCTTAAAATCTACGATTAATAATATCGTGCATTGAGATGATTGTGCATGGCCAAATTTACGTTGTTCCTCAAAATCATTGTATATGTGTAAGTTTTTATTTACGCGCTGTTAGCAGTATAAAATAAAGGAAATCTCTTTCTCAGGCCGTGTTTCAACTTCAGAAACTTCCCCAGTCATGTGTACAAACCAACCACACACGAGTGTTGGCAACCATATTTCACCTCTTTACGAACTGACAAAATTCAGTCCGGATGTGTGTGAGGGGTGAGAGCAGACGACAAGAAAATACCGTAGGTTCGATTTTTTTTCCACCCCTAAGTTCAGGTGGGAAAAATATTTTATTTGATTCACGTACGTCGGTGCTTCCTCGTAACTCGCAAATTTATCTGCGGTGCCGGCGTGTGTGGGGAAACATGCAAATTGCCTTCTCGCGCGGCGATTGGCTAAGCAGGGCACGCGCGCCAATTGGATTTTGTCTTTTGTAGTCGCACCGCAGTTGTTTGTTTGGCTCACTTGTGACTGGGCAAGAAAAGGATGGCGATAACTTACGTCCCTTGCCCGCGGCATACTAAATACGCCCGGTTGTTCCCAGACAACACACACATTTTCAACCCCCCTTCCCCTCCCCAAGCAAACGAATTCTTTTTGTGTGAAATTTTTCACCTCGTATTTCCTTTCCCCGCTCCCCTTCACCTTCGTCTCCTCTCACCCGATTTACTTGCAATAGCCACCGTGGTTATTATGAGCGCGACTCGGTGGTTTGGAAGTTGAAGGTTTCAAAATAAAATCACTGTCAGTGTTGGGATGTTCCATCGATTCAGTCTCCAGTAATATTTTATGTTTAACAAGTTTAGTTAAGTGAATATAAATCCGTTTTTTATATTTGATCAGTTCTCTACAATAACGCGTAAGTAGTTTAATTTTTCCATCTGTGATAAAGCGCAGAATGGTCCATTTGCAATTACTTCGAACTTTTCTGATGCCGTGTTAAAGTTCTACTTTCAGGATATTCCCCCGTCTCATGCAAACAGNTTGCAATTACTTCGAACTTTTCTGATGCCGTGTTAAAGTTCTACTTTCAGGATATTCCCCCGTCTCATGCAAACAGAACTTAACGAAATATAGAAAAATTACACCAGAGGGACAATGCAACACATTCGTGTAATAACGTTTTGCATAAGAACGGTATCTTATTAGGCAATATCTACACATCTATTTTCTCCCTGCTTTCATCCACATTAATTATACATTATGTATTATAACTTGCAGATAAAATATAAATAAAATTTTAATTTAACAAAAAAATTATGTATTTTTACGGTAAAACAGTATAAAACACTGGTTAATCTGAAATTTTCTTATATTTTATCTATAAATTATAATAATAAATTTATAATTCATATTAACGAGAACATACAGAAAATATGTGTGTTGGTAATGCATAGTAACAAATAGTTCTCATCCAAAATATTATAAAACTGAGCGCGCACTAATGCAGTGCGTTGTCCCTTCGGAGTAAATTTCTAGACGTGGTTAAACCTTGTTTGCATGAGGCGGACGNGCGCACTAATGCAGTGCGTTGTCCCTTCGGAGTAAATTTCTAGACGTGGTTAAACCTTGTTTGCATGAGGCGGACGAACAGCTTGAAGCTAGGTCTTTGGCTGGGCTGTAGAGAGAATGCACTATACCGATACATTGAGTGAAGGGACTGCTTCGCAAGAAGCGGCACACTAGTTCCTGCGCGGCGCAGCACCAAGGATGGAGGTCTGGAGCGAAACCGTGGACTGTGTGTACTCTGTGCTCGCAGTCTCGACATGGTATAAACTAAGGCAACATATAGACCTCCCTCTTGTGTCGGGGGAGCGCCTCCACTTTTATTGGATGTGCCGCGAGTTGATGGAAGGCAAAGATTCTTCTGCTCCCTCTTCCTGAAATCCCCGCTACCTCCCGGAGATGGATGAATGGATTGATGGATAGAAGATGCTGGTATTGGTTAGTCTCGCCACGTAAGATGGCCGCCTGCCTGCTGGCGCGGGGGGAACGAAAATCCGATATCTCGGAATGGGAATTGCAAAATCAATGACGTACATTTGGGCAGCCTGCAGTTCTTGTGATGGTGTGAGGGGTTGGCGGAAGAGGAGGGGAGATAAGGGCATCGAGTGGCGAGGAGTGAGGTTTTGGATTGGTAGAATAATGGTTACAAAGATGTGGCATGGGCTTTAAAAAGGAGGGGAAAGATTTGGCGGGGCCGGGAAGAAGCAAGCGAGGGGTTGCCTGTTGATAGGATTAAGGCTGGTGAAAAGGATTCGGTCCGGTTTTTGCCAGTGATTTTAACCTCGTCGTCATTTCGAATTTGTGGTGCGGGTGGGAAAGGAATGGGAGGGAAAGTGGGAGGCAGAATTTCTGATTGTCTCATCCTCTTTTGCGGTGCGCCTCCTCCAAGTTTCCCTCGCTTGAATTTTCTTTCCGTCTTTTAGTTCACACGTTCCGTCGTCGGTAATGTGATTCACACGCAACGCGACATCATGTACCTAATCTCCGACACACATCGACGTTACCAAATCTTTTTTGTTTATATTCGCTTATTTCCATTTTGACTACATCTTGCTAACGGCTTTGCCGTACTTCGGCTTCGAATCTGGAAAGAATAGCTCGTGATTTATTTTTACAAATAGCACTTAGTTCGTCTGCGTACTGCAAATGGGCGAAGTAACTGCTTAACAAGCACTAATTTCTGTGCCAGCCCCTCCCCCAATAAACATTCGCAAAATTATAAGCAAACATCTGTTCAATGTATATTATTGTATTTTATAGTTATATGCTATTCCCGGTAAAGTGAGCACTTTTTGAAGACCTCTCATTTGCAATAATAATCAATAAATATATTTTATTGTAGCCTTAGACGTTAACTTTTGAGTGTGCTGAAATATATACACTATAATGTATTCACGGTAACTTCAAGATTTTCTGAAACCCTGCTAAATATCTACTTTCAGGGAGCCGATTATGTATCCTTCCGCAGTATGTAAACAAAACATTGCCATGTGACACCTGTCAAACGTTTTGTAAACAGTGACTTGTGGGAACTGTCAAATATTTTATTAACAGTGTCCATGTGGGAACTACCAAAATTTATTTTTGAAGAGAAACAATGCCATGTAATCTCAACTGTCATATACTTTAATAAAATTCTCTAAATGTCTAAAAAATGCTAATCAATTTAGCGAAATGTTGTAATA
>NQII01006329.1:90743-121374 GCA_002778355.1 Clitarchus hookeri
TTTTAACAAATTATTAAAATTTATTGAAAAAATATACTTAAAACTTAAAACAACCAATTTATATAGTGCTTCAGTGCTAAAAGCAAGACAAAACCTTTTTCCATATACCATTTTTTTATAACCAATTGAACATGTAACTCCTAGGGTGATTTTTCAAAGGTTCTTTTCAAAAGTATCGAAGATACCGTGAATGGATTATATGCTTATTACTTACCTGGCGATATTTATTTTAAAAGGTAGAGGAAGGATAAAGAATGACTGATAGGAAAATAGTAACTAGGGCCTCAGAAGTGCTCACTTTACCGTGAACAGCCTATAGTGATATATTTATATTATATTATTAAACAAAATAAAATCATATTTTTCTAAAATNCATGTAACTCCTAGGGTGATTTTTCAAAGGTTCTTTTCAAAAGTATCGAAGATACCGTGAATGGATTATATGTTTATTACTTACCTGGCGATATTTATTTTAAAAGGTAGTGGAAGGATAAAGAATGACTGATAGGAAAATAGTAACTAGGGCCTCAGAAGTGCTGACTTTACCGTGAACAGCCTATAGTGATATATTTATATTATATTATTAAACAAAATAAAATCATATTTTTCTAAAATAATTTAGGTTTCATGCAGACTATTTTGTACATATCTATGGCTTAAGCACACCCGCGTTTTGCCTTTTTTTGTGTGTTAAGAAAAATTTTTCTGAATGCCATAAACACAAAATTTAGTATGGAAATGTGGAGCATTCGAACGTGCTTGTCACAACACAGGTGTGTTAACCGTAAGGTGATGAGTGATTTCCATCTTCCGGACATGTTATGAACATTGTCTCACGATGCTTCTGTAGTAAGCCTTGTGTCAAAATTATATGATAAACAGTTACTTTCATCTCCCCTTGCAGTTAGCTTCCCAACATCCATGCTTTCTTAAAATAAGTGTTTTGAACTGTTAAATATATCTGCCTTAGATTACAGTTCGGCCAACGAAAGTGCGATGTTCATTCAAAATGCATTTTGTGTTGGTATTTCTGTGAACAGTTCATCTAACCGAGATTTCAAGTCATATGGTTTTGTCGAATCTATTGCCAAATAGCGGTTCATTGTTGTGACAAAGATCTTAGTAGGACATGTCTTGACGCTGACTTTAAAGTTTGTCATCCTTATTGAATTGTTTAGGTCATGAAATACTGATATCAATGTATTGCTTGTTTTGCATAGCAAGTATAAAATAAGTTACAGAATTTATTTTTAAAACATCCATTCAAATTATTTTGGAAAATTTTAGAACTCTTTATGTTTGATAAGTTATATGAATGGAATTGTGTAATTTTAAGGAAAGCAGTAAGAGTATATTTTTGACAACAAAAAGGATGTAAATGTTATCAGTTAAGCCTAAGTTAGAGGATGTAAGGAATGTATGTACTCTGTAAAGAATAAATGTAAATTTACACATAATTTTTTTTAGGTAATTTTACGTTTTTGTTGTGTAATTTGTAAAAACAACTGCNGAATAAATGTAAATTTACACATAATTTTTTTTAGGTAATTTTACGTTTTTGTTGTGTAATTTGTAAAAACAACTGTAATACGTGTAATTTGACACAAATTTTCTTAAAAATTCAGATATTACTAAGTATAAGGCTTTCGTAAAAATACGTGAATATGTGGCTCAGTTAACATAATGTTGGTGTTAATCTGCTCATATTGAAGTATGTGTAGAAAAACACCCACTTTTTTTACTATAATATTAAATTGTGTATTTTTATTGCTACAAGGTCATTGTATAAACACTCGATGATAGCACCGACACTCCAGAATGTAATGCATTTATACTCCCTATCGCTAGATCGTATGTTTTAAACATGTCATTGTAGTTATCTTTGAATTCCTATAAACAATAGCGTAAAATTACAAATACTGTACTCGGTTAAGCAAATTTATCATGACTATGTAAAATTGCTGAAGTTTACCACTATGAACACAGGTTCTATTTGTACCGGTACGCGTAGTTACGACCTTATAACTGGCCAACTTGACACTGGGCTTGCCTGCCGAACGTTCATTAGCAGCTGGCCGTTANCAATACGTGTAATTTGACACAAATTTTCTTAAAAATTCAGATATTACTAAGTATAAGGCTTTCGTAAAAATACGTGAATATGTGGCTCAGTTAACATAATGTTGGTGTTAATCTGCTCATATTGAAGTATGTGTAGAAAAACCCCCACTTTTTTTACTATAATATTAAATTGTGTATTTTTATTGCTACAAGGTCATTGTATAAACACTCGATGATAGCACCGACACTCCAGAATGTAATGCATTTATACTCCCTATCGCTAGATCGTATGTTTTAAACATGTCATTGTAGTTATCTTTGAATTCCTATAAACAATAGCGTAAAATTACAAATACTGTACTCGGTTAAGCAAATTTATCATGACTATGTAAAATTGCTGAAGTTTACCACTATGAACACAGGTTCTATTTGTACCGGTACGCGTAGTTACGACCTTATAACTGGCCAACTTGACACTGGGCTTGCCTGCCGAACGTTCATTAGCAGCTGGCCGTTAGCCAATCAGACGCCTTGATTTTTTCCCTTAACAGATGCCTTTTATTGCCTTAAAAATTATTTACAAGAAGTGAGTGACTGTAATGGGAAATAATTCCTTTAGCCAGGAAAAAAATTGTTACTGAGCTGGAGTTTTCCTGTAAGTTCCTGTTATGCACTAGTGGAACATTGATTCTACATCCTTCCGAGTTTCGTTTACAAAGTCAAATAGATTACCAAAGTGTTGTTGTTCGAACCACACTGGAGCGTAGTCCTCAAAGGGTTAGTAATTGATAAGCCTTGTCGCGTGAATGGGAATATGAGGTCAATACTTAGTAAACAATATTAAACGCCGCAAGGTTACATCCAGCCATAAGAAAGCATTGCGAAGGCAAATAACATAAACAAGCTTCACGTGTGTTCTTTTTGCTCAGAATTGCAAGCAGCGACTACGCAGTTTCAATACAGCAATCTGTACTTTTGACGATTATAATATACACTACTGCTTACAATGAGATCCTTACGACAGCTAAGGAGTTCCTTAAGCGCTACGCACTGCGTTTACGGATAAAATAGGTTTCCAGTTTTCTGTAAGCCTAGTTAGCAGTGGAACGACTCTAGGGTCTACTCTTGGAGTGTTTCGAGAATGTAAACGCCTGCTGGAAACCGATCACAAGTGTAGCGGATGGTGAACTGGTGGTTGGACGCAATCCAGGAATATACTCGCACGTTGCTCACCATAGAGATTTTTGATAAGGAAGTCTGTATTGTTTCTTGTTGTTGAAACTAGGAAAGTCACAAGTGAACCTTCACAGCTCGAGCACCAAAGCTGAGGTACGTCTAGATATGGGGGAAAAAAAAAAAAAAAAAAAAAAAAAAAATTATTAATGGGATACGTATACGTATGGCTATTTATTGTTTGTTACCGCTAGAGTTTGTTGGAAATGTTCAAGTTCAAGTTTTATCTCGGTTGGGCTTGTAGTAGATATCTTGGTTTGCCGGCCAAACCATTGACTTGTTTCAAAATGGCAATCGTTAAAACGGATAGCGTCTGTTATTTTTCTTAGAATCTCACTGTTTTTCAATAAAACTTTTCACACCCATTAATTCTTAAATAGTTCACGGTGGTAGAAAAATTTCTCGGCTGTGTTGACACGCGAGCCGTTCTAAGTTCGGAGTTTCAGACCGTGTTACAATTTGCACTTTAGTTTACTAAAAGATTACGTGACCCGGATTAGTATACTAAAATAATGATGTATTTGGTATTTAAGTATTTAGTTTTAAGTATGTAACGAAACTTACTAAAATACTAAATTAACAAATCGCAACCATCGCTCAACAAGTGATTATCGAAGTTTTCCGAATTGAACGCTACTAACTACTAAAATACTAATATACTGAATAGTTAATTCATATACAGCCTCAGTATTTCTTAACACAAACAAACCCTCAAAATGCTTCAAAACTTTGCTTTATGTGTTTAATGGCAACGACATACACTTGTGTTTAGTCCGCAGGTCTTTATAAATGTCTCTGTAGATACTCTCTGCCTTATCAAATATCTTAATTATTCTCGTTATTGTTTTTGCTTTCAATTTACTTTGTTTCGTTCGTAGTTCACCAGTTTATTTTCATGAAATATGTGTTAATTTTTCCGTCGATAGATTTTAATATCGATGTTTGTTACGTTTCGGTAGTTTTTTCTGGTTATGATTGTTTTTGGCAATGTAAATTACAAGGTTTATCGTTACATTATAATTTTGTTATCCGTGAATTTCACTTGTCTTCAAGGTTCTAGCCATATACCTATTTTAAATAGCCGTAGATAAATTTTTAAGTATTTGAGCAATTCGTCCGAATTATTGTGCTTCCGTGCGCAATTTAGCTAGTTTAATTTTTTGTTAATGATTTTTATAATTATGCATTTTTAGTAATGTTCACAAGCTGGTGACGTGTAAGAGAAGTAACCTAAATAAATAAATCTGTTACTTTGATTTTATTTTAGTTTATTTAAATTCTTTATATATTCATTTGCATTAGGTCATTCAAAGACCAGTAACAATTTTTATTAACAGGAGATTGGGGAGGCACGTAATGAGAAACTGCCCTGCAGACATTTGCGTGTATTAGGGATGGAAAATAAATTGGGGAAAAAATTAAACTTTTCACTCCGCAGTTGGCCGACCTGAACTTTCACCTCCTTACGTGCGACTCAGATATGCTCGTGCATGAAAAAACACGCTCTTTACCACGATGCTTGCTTTCAAACTTTCTTAACATTCTGCATTTAAAACAATTACAAATTTTGTTTTAAAAAAAAGGGGGGAGGGAGACGTGCTTTAAAGTCGTTTGTGGCAAGTTTGCATTTTGAAGTTGTTCTGTGTGTTGGCTTATCCATGTAAAGTACAACTCCAAAGTATTTGTGCTTACGTTATTTATAAAATTAAAGCTGTACTGATTGTTATCATGGCTTAACAAATTATAATTAACCATTATTAATAATTATAAAGATTAGATGGACCTACTGTTTCTGTTAAGAATCATCTGTTGAACGAAGCTCTAAAAGGAAATGCATGAGACGTAAATTTTAAAAATTACGAGAGAATTTTGCGTGTGTCGCATTAATACTACATAGTTTAATTATTGTATACTGAAGGGTATACTGCTTGTAAATGCGCACGAAATAATAAACTGTATTTCTTCTACCGAATAAAACCTGTGCGATTTTATAGGAAAGTTCGTCCAAAAGCACACAGATCTGGTTGTATTATATGAAAAATTATGTTTTCTGCTTAATCAAGTTAACTTGTCTACTGTGTTACTGCATGCATAAGAAGAAGTAGAGAGAGGTTATAAAAGAAACACTGTAATATCACTGGCTGCGCAAGGGCGTGACTTAATTTGGGCTGAATTACAAACTGTGTACCTCTAGGGCAGATGCAAATTAGTAATTGTGTTTTTAAACCCGGCTGCTCGCGCCAAACGCTTTGGGCAAAGAATGAGCAACGAAGCGTGAATACACTCTCCGTAGTCGGTCGTTATCCTAGGGTATACTAACGGATAATCTGTTCCCTGGAACTACCTCCAGGTATTGAAACCCCGAGCCACCCACAACGTGCAAGTATTTTAGTTTTGTTTTAGAGTGTTTTAATTTTGCTGTTAATGAAAACTGCGGAAAGTGAGGCACAGCACATAAAATATTTACTTCACCCCGCAGCAGTAGATAAAATTGTTTTTGTTTAATTAAGGCACAATTACCAAACCAGCAAGTCAGTTGGTCTGCTAACAACCTTTCGCTACCTTTCAGTTACTAAATGACGGAAAGTATAAAATATCAAACATTTCTACTTATAATGTGGGGTTTGAGGAAACCCTCAGTAGTGTATATAAAAATAAATGTCTACATACCGAGTCACTTTACACATTTTTGTGTTTACGTTTGTTTTAAACGAGTATGTTCTTTTTTTCCTTGTTTGTTAAGTACGAGAGCGTTGCCTTGCGTGTATTCCCAGGTTGTGTTTTCCGATCTGTGTTATTGGTTCTTCAGGCTAAAGTAAGTACCCTAGATACTTTTTTTTCCTATCAGCCATTTTTTATCCTTCCGCCACATTTAAATTAAATATTGCCATGCAAGTAATAAGCACAGTATATATTTCACTGGGCTTGAAAATTAACGTCCAATGCTACAATACAACATTTTTATTCAGTATTATTCCTAATGAGGCGGCTTCAAAAAGTGCTCACTTTACCGTGAAAAGCCTATGATTGACTAGCTGTATTATGTAATCCTATCTACATTTAACAATTTATGTATTGCAAAAATGCGTTCCCAAGAGTGAACCGCTGACCGCTAAGGCAGAAATCTGTCGTGTGATTGGCTGATTTACTGAAAAAAAAAGGGCGAGCAGCTAAAATACGGAGAGATTTGATAAATAAATGTATTTACCGCTGCAGTGTCGCGGTTACGTGTACTATTACATACTGTAAGTCAAATGGAGGGGAAAACTTGCACAGAATCGAGGTTATCTCCTTTTTGTCTGTTTTATCCAGTTACTGCAGTCGATAGAACGTTTCCATATGCTTTCGACGAAGTATTAGGTATATATGTAAGCTTTTCACGGTTAACTGAGCTCGCTTGAACTCAACATTTGAAAAACGTCACTGCTCCTACGTGAACATACTTTATACGACACACCGACGGGCAAGCGCCCAGTCAAGATGGTAACGACGGAAGGAAAGTACTTCCATGTCTTAACGGTCAATTACAAGTGTTACTTTTTTTTTTTTAAATACTGAAATGTTGTTTTTTGCTTTTTGTTTTTTATTAAATATAAGTGTAATAATGA
The DNA here is from genome assembly GCA_002778355.1 of Clitarchus hookeri. Lineage (NCBI taxonomy): Eukaryota > Metazoa > Arthropoda > Insecta > Phasmatodea > Phasmatidae > Clitarchus > Clitarchus hookeri. The sequence goes on from NQII01006329.1 coordinate 97,646, forward strand.
GTAAATCTGTATATTTTTCCATTTATAATAATTTCACAGTTTCACTTGATCGACGCACAAATAAAGGGATCAGTCTCATGGCAATATTAATTTTATATATGGCGAAGGAATATATAATGTACATACAGGTATATCGTAAGCAGGATTTTAAAAGTGCTCAGGTTACCAGCATACAGTATAGATACGACTGTTCGAGAACGTCTCTTGGTTTACTGAGTTTTAAGACTGCGTACCTAGCAGGAAATTGTGGTGGGCAAAGACATTTTTTTATTGTCAGATGATAGATATGCGTATCACCAACGCTGCGATTTTTTTTGGGCTTTTCCTTACGAGAAGAATGAAAATGACAACGTGTGCTTAAGAAACGCCGTCATTCAGCCCCTAAATGCTTCATGATATTCCTGAAAGGAAGTTACCGCCATTAAGGGAAAAAGGTCGCCTAGTCTTCCCGGGCAAAATGCCATTCACCATAAAAGCATCAACGCTTTCGTGTCAACCCCAATTTTGCCAACATTATCGTTGTAAAGGCGCGCATATACCATTGCATTGTCGTAACAAATTACTGAGTAGGCTTGATGTCCTCTTTTGTGGTTGGAACTTATTTTTTCTGTTGAATTTTCATAAAAGAATCTTCTCAAAGAGCTAAATTGATTTCGCACGTGTCTGATATCAGTAACCTTTCGCTCAGCGTGCGAGTACCTCCTACTGCGTATTTATAACAACACCGCTCCACAAAGGACGACAAAAAAGAGACGATAAAGTTAAGTTTCTAGAGCGAATTTGAGTCCTTTTCACCATTGAAGACATTCACTCTGATCTGGAGTGTGCCCGGATACAGATATTCAGTTGTAAACGCATCGAGTTGCAACATTTTTAGGGGCTTGGATCCATCCTCTTATCTGTGCCATTGCAATTCGGACTTATTTTAGCTTAATTTAGCTCGTAAAGAGTTAGTCAGGCAGCCTTACGAGACTATGAGCTGGCCAGGTTCTGGAACGCAGTAAACTGAAATAGCGATTTTTTTTACAGAANACCTTTCGCTACCTTTCAGTTACTAAATGACGGAAAGTATAAAATATCAAACATTTCTACTTATAATGTGGGGTTAGAGGAAACCCTCAGTAGTGTATATAAAAATTAATGTCTACATACCGAGTCACTTTACACATTTTTGTGTTTACGTTTGTTTTAAACGAGTATGTTCTTTTTTTCCTTGTTTGTTAAGTACGAGAGCGTTGCCTTGCGTGTATTCCCAGGTTGTGTTTTCCGATCTGTGTTATTGGTTCTTCAGGCTAAAGTAAGTACCCTAGATACTTTTTTTTCCTATCAGCCATTTTTTATCCTTCCGCCACATTTAAATTAAATATTGCCATGCAAGTAATAAGCACAGTATATATTTCACTGGGCTTGAAAATTAACGTCCAATGCTACAATACAACATTTTTATTCAGTATTATTCCTAATGAGGCGGCTTCAAAAAGTGCTCACTTTACCGTGAAAAGCCTATGATTGACTAGCTGTATTATGTAATCCTATCTACATTTAACAATTTATGTATTGCAAAAATGCGTACCCAAGAGTGAACCGCTAAGGCAGAAATCTGTCGTCTGATTGGCTGATTTACTGAAAAAAAAAAAGGGCGAGCAGCTAAAATACGGAGAGATTTGATAAATAAATGTATTTACCGCTGCAGTGTCGCGGTTACGTGTACTATTACATACTGTAAGTCAAGTGAAGGGGAAATCTTGCACAGAATCGAGGTTATCTCCTTTTTTATGTTTTATCCGGTTACTGCAGTCGGTAGAACGTTTCCATATGCTTTCGACGAAGTATTAGGTATATATGTAAGCTTTTCACGGTTAACTGAGCTCGCTTGAACTCAACATTTGAAAAACGTCACTGCTCCTACGTGAACATATTTTATACGACATATCGACAGGCAAGCGCCCAGTCAAGTTGGTAACGACGGAGGGATAGTACTTCCATGTCTTAACGTTCAATTACAAGTGTTACATTTTTTTCTTTCAAAATACTGAAATGTTGTTTTTTGCTTTCTGTTCTTTAATGAATGTAAGTGTAAGAATGAGCAAATCTGTACATTTTTTCCATTTCTAATAATTTCACAGTTTCGCTTGATCGACGCACAAATAAAGGAATCAGTCTCATGGCAATATTAATTTTATATATGGCGAAGGAATATATAATGTACATACAGGTATATCGTAAGCAGGNCTCATGGCAATATTAATTTTATATATGGCGAAGGAATATATAATGTACATACAGGTATATCGTAAGCAGGATTTTTAAAAGTGCTAAGGTTACCAGCATATAGTATAGACACGACTGTTCGAGAACGTCTCTTGGTTTTCTGATTTTTAAGACTGCGTACCTAACAGGAAATTTTGGTGGGCAAAGACATTTTTTTTATTGTCAGAAGATAGATATTCGTATCACCAACGCTGCGATTTTTTTGGGCTTTTCCTTACGAGAAGAATGAAAATGACAGCGTGTGCTTAAGAAACGCCGTCATACAGCCCCTAAATGCTTCATGATATTCCTGAAAGGAAGTTACCGCCATTAAGGGAAAAAGGTCGCCTAGTCTTCCCGNCAGCCCCTAAATGCTTCATGATATTCCTGAAAGGAAGTTACCGCCATTAAGGGAAAAAGGTCGCCTAGTCTTCCCGGGCAAAATGCCATTCACCATAAAAGCATCAACGCTTTCGTGTCAACCCCAATTTTGCCAACATTATCGTTGTAAAGGCGCGCATATACCATTGCATTGTCGTAACAAATTACTGAGTAGGCTTGATGTCCTCTTTTGTGGTTGGAACTTATTTTTTCTGTTGAATTTTCATAAAAGAATCTTCTCAAAGAGCTAAATTGATTTCGCACGTGTCTGATATCAGTAACCTTTCGCTCAGCGTGCGAGTACCTCCTACTGCGTATTTATAACAACACCGCTCCACAAAGGACGACAAAAAAGAGACGATAAAGTTAAGTTTCTAGAGCGAATTTGAGTCCTTTTCACCATTGAAGACATTCANAAGGACGACAAAAAAGAGACGATAAAGTTAAGTTTCTAGAGCGAATTTGAGTCCTTTTCACCATTGAAGACATTCTCTCTGATCTGGAGTGTGCCCGGATACAGATATTCAGTTGTAAACGCATCGAGTTGCAACATTTTTAGGGGCTTGGATCCATCCTCTTATCTGTGCCATTGCAATTCGGACTTATTTTAGCTTAATTTAGCTCGTAAAGAGTTAGCCAGGCAGCCTTACGAGACTATGAGCTGGCCAGGTTCTGGAACGCAGTAAACTGAAATAGCGATTTTTTTTACAGAATTAATGTATAATATTAGCAGTAAATGTGCGGTTATAATTTCACTGAATCCGTACTGAGAGAGGTGCGTTAAAAAGCAAGAAACATAAGTATTCAGTACATATGTATTTTGTACATATGTTGAAAAGCAGAGTGCGTAATATGGTACGAAAATTCGTGATTTGTGTTATTAAAACTGACGAGTCGCCAAACTATTTAAATTTCCGTTAAATGCCTTATCATACGTGCGCAAATAAGGATGACTAAGGTAGTTGAAATTTCGCGCGTAAATGTATTCATATTTGCAGTGAATGTTATTAGCAGAAACACAAACAATGGGCTATGTATCAGATTTATATTAATTCTTCTGCCGCTATATATTGGAAAGTTCTTCCAGATCCAGCAAAAAAAAAAANAAAAAAAAAAAAAAAAAAAACGATTTCACTGATGTCCAGAGGACGTGTAAGTCGTTTTTCACGGAGCCGCGGTGGCTGAGCGGGTAGACTGCTCGATTCCCACCAAGGCGAACCGGGTTCAATCCCCCGGCTGGGCCACTTCCGGATTTTTGCAAGTGGGAATCGTGCCACACGATGCCGCTGGTCGGCGGGATTTTTCGGGGATCTCCCGGTTTCCCCACCCTTGCATTCCGGCGCTGCTCCATTCTCACCTCATTTCACCCTCATCGACTCTTAAGACCTCGTTGTTAAGAGCTGCCCAAATCTATCAACTCAGGTCAAAACGTTTTCCACGCTGTGTAAATATGCATTCGTGCGAGTGGGGAAAGAAACAAAAAATTTTTTGCACGTGTTTGTGGATGTGGAAGGGAAAGCTTCCGCCGATAAAGAGAGGGGGAGAGAGTAGGAGAAATTTCTTCCCTACACGTCGTCTGTTAAAGCACTTGATTCCCGCTCATGCAATATTCAGCGCGCCTTGGGCTCGCATCAGCTCCGAGCAGCAGTAATAGCAGCGGACTTTACTGCGTGCTGGCACGCCCAAAGTAAGGCCCTCCCCCTACACCCACCCCTTCCACAAAAAACTTGCGCGCTCTGCTGTCGAAACTTTTTCTCAAACCTGGAATTGGCTTACACTCTTGTATAATTATACACTGCTGCACCCTGTAAAAATACACTCTAAACATTTCTGGTAAACTTCTTAAACTGAATTGGAAGGTTTTTTACCCATGTTTAGTAGGGAAATAATACCACACATCTGGCTACAAATATGGAATGTTTAGATTCGCTACTATACAAAGTAAGGAAGTTTCCTACGCATTACACTGTTTCCTGATAAAATGTAGGAAAGCTAACATTAATGTATGGGAAATAACTTTGCCGTTCGCGCTTTCTTACTCTACTTATGCACTCATATATAGGCTATTTACGATAAAGTGAGCACTTTTGAAAGCCCTCTCATTTCGAATAAAAGTTAATAAATANCACTCATATATAGGCTATTTACGATAAAGTGAGCACTTTTGAAAGCCCTCTCATTTCGAATAAAAGTTAATAAATATATTATATTTTAGCCTTATATGATAACTTCCGTGTGCGGTGGAATATACACACTGTGTTTATTACTTACATGGTAATATTTATTTAAAAGTTGGTTAAAGGATAAGAAGTGGCTGATAGGAAAACGTAACTAGGACCTCAAAAGAGCTCACTATACCGTGAACAGCCTATAGTAAATTTACGAATAATATCTTAGAATGTACGCGCAAATATTTCTGTATAACACGTAGAAAAAATTTTTTTGATGCTGTTTTGTTTACACAAACAAAATCTTGTTTTAATTGAAATGGAAAGTTAAAGAATTTTTGGCTTGCTGTTATTGATTTGTTTTGTTAGTACGTTTTTGCGTTATGCTAATATTACCTTCCTTTATAGTAAAGAAAATAGTATCTTGATCTTGTTTTGTTTACATTAAAGAAACGTTGCGTTATACCAAAGGAAAGTGTTTAGTAATATTAAAACATTTCTTTACTATATTTTAGATTTTAGTACGTAACGAAACTCGCTAAATGCTGCGTTTCCAGTACCAGTAACACGCGTGATTACTCTTTCTGTATGAACTGTACAGATGGGTTACAGTGCACATTTATTATCGAAGAACAGCGAAACGATTATTTCGACGTCCACGTTATGTAAAAATGTTCATTAAGTTCCCTGCAACGCTAATATAGCGTCGGCAGTACTCTTAGATGTTAAATACGTTGTTGCAAAAACTCTTGAATTGGAATTTTTGCCTTATTAGTATCTATGGAAGTATCGTAAACGGTGATTCTACAGCCTGCCGTGCCTCGCTGAACCCTCATCTTACTCCACCATCAGTTTTACAAATTCCACGGTGAGGGGGTCTGCTTCGGTAACAATAGCGCTGCGCTTGTGTATCGGAGACGACTGTACGCGCCAGCTTGACAAGTCGTTGGCAGTTAACATAAGTCAAGCGGCAATTAACATGGCGCTTGTTCTTGTTTGTAGGTGCGCGTCATCTTGCAGCGCGTGACTCCGCATTGTCTTATAAAGAGTCTGGTATCTTCAGGGAAGCTCATCTCTGTAACAACTTTCTCCATCCCCCCCCCTCCAACGTGCTAATTAATTAGCGGGTATTCGAGGCCTGGTCATGAACGTTGTATGTTAATTTGTTTCACGGGGTATTCGTGCTTCATTAACTGCAACAGGTTTACATTAATTTTAATCAGCGGTGCGGAGAGCGCGTGTTAATTAAATTCGCACGGCGCAAAGAGTGGAAGTGTTATCTCAAGGCGTTGAACACTGATTTATGGCTATGGCGTAATGCATGTACAGCTATGAAGGAGGTGCGAAATATTGTTTGCAACCTTTATTTATTACGTGTTGACTTTACAGTGAATTTAATTGAATCAGAAGAAGAATATTTGAAATGGTAATTGATAGCGCAGTAAACAGTTTGATGCCATCACGAACTATTGGTTTGCCGTATTATTTTCAAGTGTAAGAGATCTTTCGCACATCTTTTGAAAATTCAACGGCAAATACAGTAATGATTTTCTTCTATGTAAATATCTCATTTCCTTGATATCTTTTTTTCAGGTACAGAATGTAAAATATCGACTATTGAATAATATTAAAGTTTTTTTTTTTTTAACAGACTGTTGAAATCGTTTAGGTGAACTGTTTGATAAGGAGGCGCAGTCACAGCTTGGAAGCTGTTCATTGGACAGTCGTAAATCCAATCGTTTTTTTGTACTTGTTAAAGCGATTAGTATTTAAAAAAATTGTGCAAGATAAATGATTTAAACGGAAGTTGTCATGATTTTTAAATGGGAATGAAAAATCTAACCATAAAGAGAGATTTTTTAAGTATAAGANAATACAGTAATGATTTTCTTCTATGTAAATATCTCATTTCCTTGATATCTTTTTTTCAGGTACAGAATGTAAAATATCGACTATTGAATAATATTAAAGTTTTTTTTTTTACCAGACTGTTGAAATCGTTTAGGTGAACTGTTTGATAAGGAGGCGCAGTCACAGCTTGGAAGCTGTTCATTGGACAGTCGTAAATCCAATCGTTTTTTTGTACTTGTTAAAGCGATTAGTATTTAAAAAAATTGTGCAAGATAAATTATTTAAACGGAAGTTGTCATGATTTTTAAATGGGAATGAAAAATCTAACCATAAAGAGAGATTTTTTAAGTATAAGACTAAAGTCCAAAAGTCGCACGTAAGAAAGTATCATTTCTCTGAAGGTTGGGAAATTAACAACACTGATAAAATATAAATAAAACACAATTTATAGGCAGGTACAAGTATGAAACCTGCCACTATGATGAGTTACAAAATATCAAGTGTGAGTTTGATTCGCACCTTCATGCTGTACCTGAGAGTGGTAATTTACTTATTACGTCACCATTAGTGGACGCAGTGGAAAACGAAATAGGAACGAGTACCCTGATGTTGACGGGTCATGAACCACTTACACTATCTAATCAAGAGTATCCGGACTGCCCTCTGTAAATCTAAACTCGCACCTAGACGTCACTACGCGACCACCGCTGCCTCGAGGACAGTGCTACCGGAAGAATGGGTGGAGCAAGAGAGCTGAGTGACTTTGAAGGTGTTTATTGGTTCCCACATCAGTAAGCAATCCGTCAGGGCCATATCCGCCCTTCTCAAGTTGCCCAAGTCAACCGCTGGGGATGTGATAGTGAAGTGGAAACGGGAAGGCACAGCCACAACAAGACCACGGCTGGGTAGGCCACGCGTGTTGAACGACTAGGACCGACGAGCACTGTGAAGAAGGTGGTACTGGAACATCGCATGTCGCCGTGTGTTATCACCACCTGTGAATGGCGCAGTGTCTCTGACTATGCAGCCAGAACCGTGACTGTGCACCGGGAGTTACGAAGACCGGGATTCACAGCTCGGGCATCTGCCCGTAAACCGCACATTTCGCCTGTGAACGCCGAGAGTGGCGTTGGCTGGTGTAAAGAGCGCCGCCACTGGAGAGCGGACGACTGGAGACACGTTATTTGGAGTGCTGAATCACGCTATACCATGCAGCAGTCACACGGGAGGGCTCGGGTGTGGCGAGTGCCAGGTGAACGCTGCTTACCGACCTGTATAGTGCCCACTGTGAAATTCGACGATGGTGGGCGAGATCGTGGGGATGTTTTCCATGGAAGGGAATTGGTCCTTCTGTAATACTACGAGGCATGTTAAAGGCGAAACTCTGTGAGAACACTTTGACTGGCTGCTTGTTGTCTGCGGTAGAAGCCCATTTCTGAAATAACTGTGTTTTATCATAACAATACTCCATGACCTATTGGGTTTTAATTTTGAATAATTCATTTTGAGTATATTGAAACATGTGTTCAAGTAATAACTCTGTAACTTATTAGCTTAACTAATAATTTCACACTTAGATGAGATTGACGTCTTGTTGGATACAAAAAGGCCTGAAAAGTAGATCCAGGCATGACTTTAAAAAACATTCTGAACTATCCGGGAATAGCCCATATACAGCCAAACCAATATGTAGTTGCTGAGCAAACTTTGTAATACAGTAAAATCAATTTGGTTAATCAAGAAAAATTGATGTTTCATTTTACAAAATCTATTTTACGAGTCAACAAAAAGAGACTAAAAAGAAATTTGCAGTTTATTCATTCGTGCATTTTTATTTAGGTTTACACACAAACACTTTTCAGTGTGTGTAGCGCCACACACTTCTAACAGTACAATATACTTTAGTCCGTTTCAAGATTTTTGTTTCTTTCGAAATATATTTGATACTTTGTTTTCTTCAATGTGTGTATCTCCTCTGAAACATTTACAATAATTTTTGTATGTAAAACGAACCATTGCTACGGAAAACACTTCAATAATTTATGTCAATTTTACTAACGAAATAATATTCACGTAACACATTTCGTAGGAAGAATACAAATTGAGCGTTTCCCCTGTTAATGATGAACAGCATGTGGCTATAGGAGCACTCATTAGGGATGTATGGTTACAGTGCAACGGTGCTTTGCCGCGTCCATTGTAAATAATTTGCTGACGTGGATTTTTTAAAATATAGAATGATTGCTGGAGGGTCAACAACAGAAAATATATTTTCGATAACGAACGCGCGTCGCAAGTCAGTATCAGAACAGAAAACATCACCACGCATGCCCGGAATATCGTGTTCGCAAATATTAATGAAATGCATAGAACTTTGTCCCTGTACTTTAAGGTGAGGCGGGATGGAAATGGTTGGACCTACTCAGGAGGGGTAAAAAATTGGCACCAAAAAGTTTGCTTAGAAAGGATAATTTAAATTAGAAAATAAACTTCCTCAGTATACCGAAAATTATTTCTATTAGGTGTCATAGAACATTGATGTTTTTTCCTCACCGTTTTATAGACATAAAAAATGTGTTTGAACGACCTGAATGAGTTCAGTCCAAATGTCTTAAAAATCAAGTATAAATGTTGCGATTTTGAACCAAATTTGAAACAGAGTACACTGTACTTGAAATTGTCAACCCTTTTCAGTTTTTGCCCTCCCAAATGTGTGCCACCCACAGTTAATGAGGTTCAAGCTCTCCATTATTTTACTTCATCTTTTCCAGTTTTCACCATACTACGAGGGTAAAAAGTTGACACAAGAATTATACTTCTAACCTGATTCAGATACGTTATGCAAAATATAAGTTAGTATGCATTCATATAAGGTGGTAGCGTTTTTTTCAGTTAAATAAAACATTGATTTAGGCAATGCAAATTAAAAGTTTTGTATTTGTCTATAGTTTACTCCACTGTGCCATAATTATTTCACCACCGAAAATTGACGAAAGCCACCTCTGGAAATGTGCTAGCACGAGCGTGTTCGTTCACGAACTAGCTCGCTTCTACAGAGCTGGGTAATTTATTGACGTATTTCCATTACTCGCCGAGTAAGAAAGAATTCTGGTCCCTCCCGCAATTTTGTCTCCGCTCTTTCCTGCCTCGAGTCATCTCTTGTTTGCTGAACAATGCTGCTCTCTTTATGCAGTCTTCCCCCGCGGACGAACTGAAGGAGGAGGTTTGGAGATTTTATTGCTACTCTTTTATGGTTTCTCTGTTTGCAGAAAAAGGCAGTGCCAGAAATACACAGTCTTACTCTTCTTTGTCACTCACGTGTCCAAATGGGCGCATCTAGGAGACCTAAAATCGTGTCGCCTACACATATTATTCGTAAGTTGCTTTGCCTGAAAGTTGTGTAACTTACATGCAGTAACCATAAAGTCACGTCGTATTAAATTTAATTCAACAAAAGTGGTTTTTTATTACAGTCGTTTGACCTAAAGCAACAGTTATGTTTTGAGATAAATATCTTAGATCTATCAACAGCCAGTACACTTTAAAGCCCTAGACATGAAGTTGTTTTACTTAAGATTAATGTCACCTCAACGCACTTCAACCTATGTACATTCGCTTCATGTAACATCGTTTCAAATAATTTCTCTACAGGGATCTTAGTTTACCGTGTTTCATTCCGTGAACGGGTATTGATTCAAACTTAGCACAGCACTTGAAAACAGGTCGTAGCCATTTTCATCTTCGACTTGACCACAAGGAAATTTTCCGCTTGTTTGTCAAGTGATTGTTAGTTACTCTGATTACAATCATGAACTATAATCGATTGAGAACGGGGAAAGCCATGTATTTGTTCCAGTACATTTTCTCATGCGTGCTTGTGTACAGCTGGTGGACCAATCGCAGGCCAGTAATTAATGTATATGGAATTTTAAAGATGCCAGTTAAAGAACGGCACCGAAGTTCGGATGGAATACGGGTGAACGACCACTCAAGAAAACAATGCACGAGACAGTCGGTTGGGATAGAGAACGAGTTGGGTATGCTGTCGCATGACGAAAGCACGTTCGGAGGCCAAAGTGTGTTCGGCGACTAAAGCATGTTCGGCGAACATAGCACGTTTGGCAATCAAAGCATATTCGTTGGCCAAAGAGCATTTGGTGACCAAGGGTCGTTCAGTGAGTGAAAAAAGCAAGTTTGGTGGCCGTAGAACTTTCGGTGGCCATAGCATTTTCGGTAACCAAGGCTCGTTCGGTGATCAAAGCACGTTCAGTGACCAAAGCATGTTCCGTGACCAAAGTACGCTCAGTGGTCAAAGCACGTTCTGTGGCCAAACCAAGTTCGGTCACTAAGGCTCGTTCAGTGCGTGTAAAAAGTAAGTTCGGAGGCCAAAGCACCGTCGGTGGCCAAAGCACGTTCGGTGGCCGAATAATGTTGAATGCCATATACTATAACAGAGAGGTATGAGGTTCTTTAGAGTCAGTTTGAGTTCGTTTAATTGTTGAGGTGTGTAGGCTACCGTGCCTGCATGTGAGAGCAGTTCCGTCTCGTCGGCATATTAGCCGTGATGTCGGTTCGGCGTGCACGAGATGGCTCGCGACTCGCGCCGGCCAATATACAGCTTCATCGGCCGTGGTCCAGCGGCTCGCAGTCACGCGTGAAGCCGCCCGCCTGCTGCACATGTGGTCGCGAGAGCTGCCGGCTTGCCTCGTCCGGCTGAAGCGCTGTAGAGCGCAGAACGCTACTGCGCCATCAGCAGTGCTGCCAACATTTAGAGTGGAGTGGGGACATTTGGACGGTTCTTAAGGGAACTGCTTACCGGCTGGCAGTTGCGAAATTTAAATAGGAAATCCCATGCTTAGGAAATTTCGCCTCAGTGCGTTAATTTTAAAGATACGAGTTTCAAACAAAATGTATCGTTCACGAATTTCTTAGAAGAATTTCCCTACAGCTGAGATGTTTCCATAATATGCATAGCCTGTTTTCAAGGATTTTTTTTTTAAATTTACGTTTTACAAAAAAGTACATACTGCCACTCTATATACAAAGTGTACGTTCGTAGGGATCTTCTCATAAAATTTTCGGAATAATCCAATTGGTTCGGAACGCCTATCTTTACAATTAACGCACTGAGGCGAAATTTCCTTAACATGGGATTTCTTATTTAAATTTCGCAGCTGCCGTCTAGTAGGCAGTGCCTTTAAAGTTGGGGTCCTGAGAGCCCATGTGATTGAAACGAGGTGGATATGGAGCAACGTCGGAATGCAAGGGCAGGGGAAACGGAAGATCCCCGAGAAAATTTGCCAACCAGCGACATCGCCCAGTACAATTCCCAGAAGTGAAAATCCACCGGAATACACTAGAAAATATACTCGAACTTATTTCGAAAAATAGAAAAAAAACTTATATTTTTAATTAAACTTAAAATAGCTATTCCATATATCTTAAAAACTAATTTTTTATAAGATTAATTGACATAAACGCGCTTAGTATGTAATAGCAGTTAAGTTGGCAAGAAACTGAAATAGCAACGACAACCTAAAAAATAACCACAATGAAATAGGCTATTCACGGTAAAGTGAGCACTTTTGAAATTCCTCTCATTTGGAATAATAGTCAATAGACATATTTTATTTTAGCTTTAGAAGTTAACTTCAGAGTGCGGTGGAATATACACAATGTGTTTATTACTTTTATGGCAATATTTATTTAAAAGGCGAATAAATGGTAGAACAATGGGTGAATAGAAAAAGTAACTAGGACTTTAAAAGTGCTCACTTTATCGTGAACAGCCTACACAACGTCATCAATTCATGAATGACAACTATAAAGAAGTATGCCAGAAATATTAATCATTCAACCATTCACATATGATTTTTGCTCCACTGACGTTTTTTAATCCACTAGATTATCCACCGGCCATTTGCGTGGCGTTCAAAAATGTTTCCCCTAGAGTAGATAGAGTAAGTAACCGAGAGTAACAACTGAGGAAAGCAAGAGTAAACGTGGTTTTGCACCGACCATGATGTAAATAGCATTCTGTGTTTACAAATATGTACTGATTAAGCAACCAATGTAAATTCTAAAATATATTTATTACTTCCCTGAACCCTGAAATTCTTTCTTTTCTAAAAAAAAAAAAATAGCTATATTCATTAACAACTGTTCCTGTTATAGAAAAATCATAAAACGTTACTTCNGGAATAATCATAAAACGTTACTTCTAAAAGTGCAACCTTTATACAGGTTAACTTTTAAATAAAAATACCAATTTGTTTGCTCGTCAATTGTAATTTTCTCGTGTGTGTCTGTAACCATAATGTCCATATTTCCTCTCAGTTTGCTTAACTATTCTAAATCTCTTGCGATTTTCTGTTTACATTTCGATACTCTCTGAAATAGTGCGTGTAAAAGTTTTACTCTGGCAAGATGCTCATACTCTGCAGTTTAGGGACATTGCCAACCATAGAGAAAAGTTTACTCGCAGAGTAACGTTTTGGAACGCCTCCCGGACAACTATATTGTCGACTAANTTATTTAAATTTCGCAGCTGCCGTCTAGTAGGCAGTGCCTTTAAAGTTGGGGTCCTGAGAGCCCATGTGATTGAAACGAGGTGGATATGGAGCAACGTCGGAATGCAAGGGCAGGGGAAACGGAAGATCCCCGAGAAAATTTGCCAACCAGCGACATCGCCCAGTACAATTCCCAGAAGTGAAAATCCACCGGAATACACTAGAAAATATACTCGAACTTATTTCGAAAAATAGAAAAAAAACNAATTCCCAGAAGTGAAAATCCACCGGAATACACTAGAAAATATACTCGAACTTATTTCGAAAAATAGAAAAAAAATTTATATTTTTAATTAAACTTAAAATAGCTATTCCATATATCTTAAAAACTAATTTTTTATAAGATTAATTGACATAAACGCGCTTAGTATGTAATAGCAGTTAAGTTGGCAAGAAACTGAAATAGCAACGACATCCTAAAAAATAACCACAATGAAATAGGCTATTCACGGTAAAGTGAGCACTTTTGAAATTCCTCTCATTTGGAATAANCCTAAAAAATAACCACAATGAAATAGGCTATTCACGGTAAAGTGAGCACTTTTGAAATTCCTCTCATTTGGAATAATAGTCAATAGACATATTTTATTTTAGCTTTAGAAGTTAACTTCAGAGTGCGGTGGAATATACACAATGTGTTTATTACTTTTATGGCAATATTTATTTAAAAGGCGAATAAATGGTAGAACAATGGGTGAATAGAAAAAGTAACTAGGACTTTAAAAGTGCTCACTTTATCGTGAACAGCCTACACAACGTCATCAATTCATGAATGACAACTATAAAGAAGTATGCCAGAAATATTAATCATTCAACCATTCACATATGATTTTTGCTCCACTGACGTTTTTTAATCCACTAGATTATCCACCGGCCATTTGCGTGGCGTTCAAAAATGTTTCCCCTNTTTTGCTCCACTGACGTTTTTTAATCCACTAGATTATCCACCGGCCATTTGCGTGGCGTTCAAAAATGTTTCCCCTAGAGTAGATAGAGTAAGTAACCGAGAGTAACAGCTGAGGAAAGCAAGAGTAAACGTGGTTTTGCACCGACCATGATGTAAATAGCATTCTGTGTTTACAAATATGTACTGATTAAGCAACCAATGTAAATTCTAAAATATATTTATTACTTCCCTGAACCCTGAAATTCTTTCTTTTCTAAAAAAAAAAAAATAGCTATATTCATTAACAACTGTTCCTGTTATAGAAAAATCATAAAACGTTACTTCTAAAAGTGCAACCTTTATACAGGTTAACTTTTAAATAAAAATACGAATTTGTTTGCTCGTCAATTGTAATTTTCTCGTGTGTGTCTGTAACCATAATGTCCATATTTCCTCTCAGTTTGCTTAACTATTCTAAATCTCTTGCGATTTTCTGTTTACATTTCGATACTCTCTGAAATAGTGCGTGTAAAAGTTTTACTCTGGAAAGATGCTCATACTCTGCAGTTTAGGGACATTGCCCACCATAGAGAAAAGTTTACTCGCAGAGTAACGTTTTGGAACGCCTCCCGGACAACTATATTGTCGACTAAGTTGAAATTAAAATCCACCAAATATGGTGGAAAATACACTAAGTTGGTAGCACTGGCGGATCAGCCACGCAGCAGCATCCACGGATGAGAGATCGTATCTCGCCGCCGCTTCCGCCAACCAACCTGCAGTTGAGTAGGCGGGACCATTGGCGGTCTTACGGTCAGCGCACATTGGGGGGTCAGCGTCTCGGATCACGGGCGCCGGTTTGTGAGCACGTTGGAAACGTAGCGGACGTCACCTATTTTCTTAGCGCCTTCTCGGCAGCCTTCAACTTCCGGGGCCGCGGTAAAGTAGTGGTCAGACTACTCGCCTACCACCTAGGCGAAACGGGTTCGATTAACGGCGGGGCCCTGAATTTTCGCACGTGGGAACCGTGCCGGACGATGTCGCTGGTCGGCGGATTTTCTCGGCGATCTCCCGTTTCCCCCCGCCGTTCCATTCGGGTGCTGCTCCATACTCACCTCCATCCGCGTCGGCTCTCAAGACCTCGATGTTATGAGCCGCCAAAATCTCTCCACCCCAGTCCACTTTCTCCACGTAAACATTCATCATCGTCACTGAATTTCTCCGCTCTTAGGTTTAGCTTCTGTCAGACTCTAATTTTTTCTGCAACCTACTTCCAGTTATAATGGTAAAATAAAGTTGAAGGGTTCTGCCGTCACTGAAACGTCATAAACGCCGCCATATTTACCTGAAAAATTGAATGTCTCCAGTTGCCATCAAACGATTTATTCGGTTCCAAAATTTCTTTCATGTTTGACTACTCAAGCCAAACATAATAGTGCGCATATAATCAACTGTTTTTCCTGACGTCACATAACTTTTAAATTGCGACCAATAACTAGAAACAAAATAAGGTTATGGAGATAATTGATTTATAAAATATTTATCTGGACGTGAATGCTATTGGAAGTTACATATTGAACCAAAACAGTAAAAAATCAAAGGCAGTAAATTTAATTGCACAGAAAAGATAGCTAACAAAATATAATTTTAAAATTGAGTATGAATGTGAATGCTCTCATCACTCCATCCTGTAATAGGTTATTAAGTAACACAACAGCATCAACCCGCATTGGAGATAATATTTAATTAAGGTCCGTAAAATAAAATCTTCTTACAGCGTGACATATACTGGTGGAAAATGAAAAATGAACACCACTAAAATGGTGACGTAGAAACACCATATGCGCATGGGGCGCTGATACAGGGCAGTACATGCAATGATTAACAGCGCTGTGCTGTGGACAGAGTAGGAACCGCGTACTAGGCATAACACCGCTGAGCCCAATACAACTGTAGTTGACTCGGTGAAAGAGTAGTCTATTGTTTCAAGAATTGGCCTGTGTGTAGCAAGCATTGTATACATGCCACGACGGCATAGACGACCACACTTCGCGCAATTAACTGATTTTGAACGAGGTCATGTTGTGGGCCTTAGGGAGGCTAGACTGCCCTTATGAAGAATTGCCCAACGCGTAGGACGTGAAGTGTCCACTGTGAATCATTGGTGGTGCCGGTGGTGCAACGATGGTACACATGCTCGTCAACCTGGTTCCAGACGGCAGTGGCATACGGATTCCCGCCTGGACCGCCGCATCAGACGAGCGGCCATTGCTGATCGCACGGTGACCACCGCACAGATTAGGGCCACTGTTACACCCAGGGTGTCAGCTAGGACCGTCACCAACCGTTTGCTGGTCCATTTTGTTGCCTTTCCTACAACGCCAAAGATATGTCCTCTTCCAGCAGGACAATGCCCGTGCACACACATCTCGTGTTACCCAACTCACTCTCGAAGGTGTTCGTCAACTCCCCTGGCCTGCACGATCATCCGATCTGTCCCCCATTGAAATTGTGTGGGACGTTATGGGATGATATTTGGTGCGGTCTGCGATACCGGCAACAAACCTCCACCAATTGCAACACGAGGTGGAATTAGCGTGGAACACTATTCCCCAAGATAACATCCGACACCTTTATGATCGTCTCTACGCACGACTGCAGAACTGCATCGTTGCTAAAGGAGGCTACTCAAGATAGTGGCCTTGTTGTTCAAGACACTCTAGCCCCTGTCCATAGGTGTTTGACTCTGTTATTATTATCATATATAGTGTACAACATGTATACTTATTCAATAAAACCTTAATTAATGTGGGACCATTGCATCCGGGTGTTCATTTTCCATTTTCCACCAGTGTATTTTCAAATACATTTAAGATTATTTGACTAAAAGTTGCTTGATGGCAAATTTAGACGGCCGTATTTCGTATTCAAATTCGATTGTTAAATATATTTGAACGAGAAAAGATAATGTTGCAGGGGATTTATGGACGTCTGTTTAAAGCTATTCGGTTTCCCTCATTCAAAAAGGACTTTCATCTCAACCAAGTATGTACCTTAACACACGAGCTTCTTGTACTGTGGAGCTGGGCTGCCACAATCTGCTTCCTTCAGCATTAGATTGTATGCCGATGCGTTATTTTTCAAAAGACACTTCATGCGTGTATTGATTATCAGGCCCATTATCACCCCCATTCGCTATTAAACAGAATTTTCAGCAATTTCTTCATTTGCTCACGCTTATTCATTTGTATTATCCNTATCACCCCCATTCGCTATTAAACAGAATTTTCAGCAATTTCTTCATTTGCTCACGCTTATTCATTTGTATTATCCTCTTGTGCCACTTTGGGATGTATGAAACATGGCATCAGTATGGAAGAGAAAATGGGCGGGAAATAATTTTCTGGTGNTCTTGTGCCACTTTGGGATGTATGAAACATGGCATCAGTATGGAAGAGAAAATGGGCGGGAAATAATTTTCTGGTGTATTCGTTTTACTACTACCGCCATCATTCTTCTTTCGTCCTCGCATTCTGCAATGTCGAGCTCTCGCTAAAAATTACTGTTAACTACACATTTACATTTCGATGTAAAATAAAGGAACCGTCCATTGTTTTATTTATGTTCAATTTTATTTATTTTGGTATTCCAAATGGGAGAACATTTTTTAATGCTGCTGAAATATAACGCGAAATCGTGTTTAAACAGAAAAATGTCTGGTTCAGTTTTTACGCCATCTAGAAAAACATATGTTGTTGAAAGGGGGTATTTAATGTAAACAGAGAAAAGGGGNCTGGTTCAGTTTTTACGCCATCTAGAAAAACATATGTTGTTGAAAGGGGGTATTTAATGTAAACAGAGAAAAGGGGAAAAAATACGATTTCCTGCCTACTCCATTTGTACTGTACAGACTTTGGAGTTTATTTCATCCCCCACCCATATGAAATTTTTTTTCTCCTTTGTTCAATTTTATCAGTTCGTATCATGATNTTGGAGTTTATTTCATCCCCCACCCATATGAAATTTTTTTTCTCCTTTGTTCAATTTTATCAGTTCGTATCATGATGGTTTCTTTCGGTAGCAGGGTGGGCGGAGGATCGAGTACTTGCGAAATGCAATCAGGACGATGCGTGGTTGGAAATGGTTAAATATCGAAGACGACGAAACTCGACACTGTTTTTATTCTCGCCACTCGTAGTGTTGTGCTGAGGTTGTTAAAAGTCAGACGCAGTTTGAAATAATAAAAACTGGGAATAAGGTGCTTTAAATCCTGTAACAGTCTTTTAGAATTCGTATTTTAGTTAATGTCCATGGCTCTCCGACTTAACAGCTGTAGACAACAAAATGGGAAATATGTCACTGAGAAATATGGAGTTGTAACAGGTTCGAGGTTAATGATCTTAAGAGTTCATATAACANAAATGGGAAATATGTCACTGAGAAATATGGAGTTGTAACAGGTTCGAGGTTAATGATCTTAAGAGTTCATATAACAATCATACTCCTTTGACCACGTCGTTTTTAGGAGAAAAGCACGTAGCACTTTGAAGTTAAAAATATGTTACTAAACGACTTCGCGAAATATTCTGTTATTAAACAATGGCCAGTAACTGCTTATGAGAAATATGGTTTTTAACAAAAAATAAATGTGCAGTGGTTCGGTGCCAAGCGTGTTTGCTCTTCGAAGAACGACCGTNAAATGGGAAATATGTCACTGAGAAATATGGAGTTGTAACAGGTTCGAGGTTAATGATCTTAAGAGTTCATATAACTATCATACTCCTTTGACCACGTCGTTTTTAGGAGAAAAGCACGTAGCACTTTGAAGTTAAAAAGATGTTACTAAACGACTTCGCGAAATATTCTGTTATTAAACAATGGCCAGTAACTGCTTATGGGAAATATGGTTTTTAACAAAAAATAAATGTGCAGTGGTTCGGTGCCAAGCGTGTTTGCTCTTCGAAGAACGACCGTATTATTGTGGGGAACTCGTGGTCAGCAGCTGATTACTCTTCAAAATGGAAAGTGCACTCTTAAACGGTTTTTTTTCCACATTAGTCGCTATCCGAGTTCGCACGGTGACTGTCCTATGTTTTCAAGGATTTTTTCCTTCCCACAGCGCAAGTTCATAATGCAACCGTCCCAAATTCCTGATTTCGGAAAACGCATATTAAACGAGAGGGGCAGCATTTTTAGTACGAGTATAATAAAAAGAAAATATTTTAAATAGTATTTCTTTATTGATATAACTGTAACATAATTTTTAAATAAGTATAGTTTTTGGGGGGTTTCGCATGGTCTCTGTAATAGTGGAATAACCTCTTACGAAGAAAGATCTAGAACAAAAGCGTGCAGTTCTTCGTCAGCACATACATGTTGAGAAGATTATGGGAACGTCGAATCTTAAAGGTCTGATTCTTTGCCAATAGGCTGTAAACTGTATATATAGCCTAAAGCTTGTGTACCACTATGAAATTTTTCTTGGAAGATTCCATGCAAGCTTGCATGGCCGCTGTTATAGATTGCTCTGCAGAATATTTGGCCGACTTCTGGCCATTTTCCGTGGACGTTCTGGTGATCGAGTGAAGAGTGAAGGTGAAAAGATTTGGGCGGCTCTTAACAGCGAGGTCTTGAGAGCAGATTCGGGTGATTAGGCGAGTATGGAGCAGCGCCGGAATGAAAGGGCATGGAATACGGGATGTCCCCGAGAAAACCCGCCGACCAGCGGCATCGACCGGCACGATTCCCAGTTGCGAAAATCCGGGAGTGATATGGCCGGGGATTGAGCCTGGTTCACCTCGGTGGGAGGCGAGCAGGCTGACCGCTCAACCACCGCGGCCCCTTGGGCCCCGTACCACGGTATGTTAACTCCTGGCCTTTCCACCACGCGATCTGGGATTGAGAGAGGCAGGTGGGTAGAGCAGGGACGAGGGAAGGGAAAAAGGGGCCATTTTGTTTGCTCCGAACTTCAGTTGTTAAAACGAAAAGGCGTGCTTAATCCGAGTGGAGGAAAAGCGGAACGAGCCCAATAACGAGGCACGGGAGTGTTAAATAACCCCGGCTGGGTGATGGGGGGTGTGAAGGCAGGCAGGGAGGGTGTAACGTTGCGCTGCAATGGGGTAGAAAGCTCACAAAGAGTGTCAAGTACGCGAAAGAGAGGAGGAGGGGGCAGTGCCGGGCTAATTGGTCGTCCGGGCTCTCAAAGCCGTGCATATTGCATGCTGTGGGGGGTGCGGAGGGAGGGGACAAATACGGCGGCTGCCCGGAAATTGCCACCGGAAGCACGGTCCATACCTGCACGACAGCCGCGGACGTCCTGGGGCACGGACGTCGGCTAATACGGGGTTCCTCGTCGCGTCCGCCTCGTGTCCGCCGGCCGACGTGGGCTGTCCGACAGCTCGCTCGGCGAACCCTTGACTCCTTACTTGAGATGCGACCGTAGAGTGATCGCGTTAGCTGCGCAAAACCTGTCTCCATGCTACACCGTGGTTTTTTTTTTTAACAAATGGCTATCCGGTAAAGATCAATGATAGCGAAACTGGAGAAATGAGCAAGGAAAAATAAACTGAAACTATTACATAAACAGCGGTTGGATAAGGCGAACGACTGGTTGAGGACGACTTGGCGCGAAAACAGGCGTAAGGACATGACTTCGAACGGATTGACCGGCACTGGGTGGAAGGGCATTGGCTAAGGCAGTACGTGCCCCTCCCCCTCCTCTTACTTAGTCAACACTGATGAAAGGAGTTGTAATGCAGTGCATCAATATATTAGTAGAGGTAGTGGGACGTGATGGAGGGCAGTTTAACTGCCACCACCGGGAACCGAGGGCAACCACATACTGATAGATATTTCATAAATTAATTATCCCCATAACATTATTTCGTTTCTAGTTATTAGTTGCCATTTTAATGTTAAGTGACGTCGGAAAAAATAAAATTTTATGAGCACGATTTTAATTGGCTGAACTCGTCAGACATCAAAGAACGTGATTGATTGTATACCGGTCCATATAAAAGACGCTTGATTGGGATACATTTTCAACTAGGCACTTGATTGTGTGACAGCGAGCTAATAGTGATCTTTGTACAGTAAAGTAAGCGTGTCAGGTATGGTTTGTGTTGAGAGGACGATGATAAGTGGGAGTTCAGAGAGCAACAGAACTGATGTCCAATGGTGTATACAGGTGACAGTCGTCAGTAATTCCGTAAAGTTCATGGTGGCGCATTTGTCACTGCGCTGGTTTTTTCTTCCGGAAATAATTTCGTCGACAACGAAAAATTATATATTAGCAGACAAAACTTCGACTGTTCTCTCTACGCTGCTGAAATGGAAGCGAAGATACGACGACTTTTTTGGTAAGTGCAGTGGAGAGAGAGGTTTACACGACTCTTAAACAGAAAGGTCCTGAGAGCCAGAGAGGGTGAAACGAGGTGAGTATGGAGCAGCGCCGGAATGAGATGACGGGGGAAACGGGAGATCCCCGAGAAAACTCGCCGGCAGGTGGCATCGTCCGGCAGGATTCCCTTGCGTGAAAATCCGGGATCGACCTCGCCGGAAATCGAACCCGGTTCGCCTAGGTGGGAGCGAGATATCTAGCCGTTGCGCCACCACGGCCCCAAGACGGCAGTAAGATAGTCGCTTTTAGTGCACCGCGAAAATGTGTTTCAAACAAACGCATTGTTGGCTGAACATATTATAATGGCGAACAGTATGCCTACTGAGTTTGTAACACGAAATATATTAAACAGCTGAATTAATTAAACCGTCCTTTTACGGCAAACACTCTGTTTCGAAACTTTTTTTTTTGCTGAAGCAGTTAGCCTATTCAAACAAATGTTTCGTCGGCTCTACCAAATCTTCGGAGGTAAAAAACAATTAGGCTTGTAATTATTGTAGTGATGCAAGTTCATGTTCTATCAGCATATCTTTGTGAATTTATTATAATATCATATAAATATCACTTTCTGTTAAGAAGAAAAATAGCGAGAAGAATGATGGGAAAATATACTTCTGTCAGTATCAGCATGTGATAGTAATTTATACTGAATACTTACTTTACAAATAAAAGCAACATAGTGCTAAAATAAAATTGATAGAATCAGCAGAAAACATTTCGAATACTGTCCCACACTCCCGCAATAGTTTACAAGGTCATTCGATGTTAGTCACGTGCTAATCGTAAAATGCTACTGAAGGTAATCTTCAAAAATTGAAAGGAAAGTTAGATGGAACAGGCATTACTACATGGAGCGTTTCCGAGGTGAATATCCATGTTGGTGAACTGGAAAGCGAACCGCTTGGTAAATTAGGTTCGAACTATCCTCTAAGTTCATATTTTACGCTTTTTTCTGAGAGTCGCCAAGGTGATACTGAGAGACGAAACACTAAGGCTATGTTCGAATTTGCACTTTGAGTGTACTAAAAGATCACGTGACCCGAATTAGTTAACTTAAATGATAACGTATGTGGCTGAGAGTTGATACATTTGGGCGGCTCTTAACAACGAGGTTTTGAGAGCCGATGAGGGTGAAATGAGGCGAGAATGGAGCAGCGCCGGAATGCAAGGGCGGGGGAAACGGGAGATCTCGAGAAAACCCGCCGGCTAGTGGCATCGTCCGGCACGATTCCCACTTGCGAAAATCGGGAGTGAACCCGGTTCGCCTTGGTGGGAGGCGAGCAGTCTAACCGTTCAATTACCGTGGCCCCCGACGTATTTGGTATTTCAGTATTTAGTTTTTAGTGTGTAAAGAAACTTAATAAAAAAACTAAATTACCAAATTGCAACCAACGCTAAACAAGTAACTGACTATCGATGGCGTCCGAATTGAATAAAAATAGTTATATACTAAATGGTAAATTCTAATACAGACAAAATCTACCGATTTAAACAGGTTCTTCAATGCTACTTGTATGCAGTTCCTGTCAAATTACTTAACGAGCAGAATTGAATTTCTGAGTTTTTTTTTTCTTTTGGCGAAGAAAATCTTTAAAAATCCACTTAATGGTCTTGTAAAACAAGTTATTACTGCGAAGTTCATGGTTTTCTTGCCGTATTTGTGACTTTAGAATAAATAAAGAGCAACTGGTGGAAATCTGGCTGCCAAACGTTTAACGACCTCCCGAATATTTGAATACTTAAGGAACCGAAGAATTGGCTTTTTAAGGTGCCCACCTACCTGCAGCTATTTTCAGCGTTTGGGGAAGAGAAGCGCGGGAGCGATAATGGTGACAATGACACGCGTATAAAACGCATGACCGTCTCTATGGGAAATCCTCTGAACTGGCGTGCAGTGTTCTCGTCGTGCCCCATGTTCCTGTGTGAGATAAAGCGGCGAGTCCATAATTTTATTGGTGAAAAATCTATATCAAAGTCGAGTGCAGGATCCTCGAGTTTTTTTTTTTTGTATTTATCTGACCTATATATTTTGAGACATGGCGCTTTGAAAAGGCAGTTTTTAACTAGAGGTGCTCCGAAACGGTGTATCGAAAGAGCGTGATGTTTAGAAACCACTCGACATACCTCGTCTGAAGTTCCTGTTCTTTTTGTAGATGAGCACATTGTGTGCGGAAGTTTATTAGATTCCTAAAAAAAAAAAAAAAAAAAAAAAAAAAAATAAGTGC
>NQII01006330.1:0-23765 GCA_002778355.1 Clitarchus hookeri
TTATCATAATTTTAGAAAACAATATTAAATTAATCAAATAAAATTAGTATTTAAAAAAATTTCCTGTTGTTACTTCATTTCAGTTTTAAAACATTCACAGGACAACAGAACAGTTTCATATCAACGTGGAGAATTTTTTGGGAAGAGGGGAGAGGCGGGATGTAGGATGGTTCATGTCCCACGTGACTCCCATCTGGACCCACCTCTTATTTACATGCAATTAATAAAGTATCAATCTCTTTAAAGAAGCTGAAAAAATAATTTTATTTGAAAATTTACGTCTTTACTTAAAATTGCAAAATTATANATCAATCTCTTTAAAGAAGCTGAAAAAATAATTTTATTTGAAAATTTACGTCTTTACTTAAAATTGCAAAATTATATTAAACTACGCTTCAGTTTTTGCTTGGTTAGATATATGGCACAGTTCAGTTTCGGGCAACATTTCATGAAACAATCTAGGTCGATAAAACGGTGTAAAAGCACTAAAAATAGTATTATAAAAGCTAGAAATTAAGAGTTTCTGGGGCCTCTTCAAATATCCCACACTTTCTGTTGCTAAACTGCCATTCTGTTTCCAGTACAGTTTCTAATGTGAATTAATAGTGATATATTTTATACTGAAAATCCGCAGCGACACGTCTGTTTATTTTGAAGAGTAAACAAAACGTAATTTGAGAAATATTTCAATAATGTTCTTATATCGAGTTTTCGCCCTGCCTTCTGAACCTACCAAAGCAACTATAAATAATATTGTATTGTAGAGGGTTCATTAACGTCCCCCGGTGTTACACCTGAAGGCTTATCAAGGGGCGGCTTACAAACGAATGTACACTACAGTGCCAAAAAAACTGGTACACCTGACTAATATCGCGTAGGGCCCCCGCGAGCACGCAGAAGTGCCGCAAAATGACGTGGCATGGACTCGACTAATGTCTGAAGGTATGCAGGAGGCAATTCACACCATGAATCCTGCAGCGCAGTCCACAAATCCATAGGAGTGCGAGGTTGTGGAGATCTCTTCTGAACAGCACGTTGCAAGGCATCCCAGATATGCTCAATAATGTTCATGTCTGGTGATTTAGGTGGCCAATGGAAGTGTCTAAAGTCAGAAGAGTGTTCCTGGTGCCACTCGGTAGCAACTCTCGACGTGTGGGGTGTCGCATTGTCCTGCTGGAATTGTCCACGTCGGTCGGAATGCATAATGGACAAGAATGGTTGCAGGTGATCGGACGGGATTCTTACGTATCTGTCACCTGTCAGTCGTATCTAGACGTATCAGGGGTCCAATTTCACGCCAACTGCACACGCCCCATACCATGGCAGAGCCTCCACCAGCTCTAACAGTCCTCTGTTGACATGTAGNATTTCACGCCAACTGCACACGCCCCATACCATGGCAGAGCCTCCACCAGCTCTAACAGTCCTCTGTTGACATGTAGGGTCCATGGATTCATGAGGATGTCTCCATATCCGTATACGTCCATCCACCTGATACAATTGGAAACGAGACTCGTCAGACCAGGCAACGTGTTTCCAGTCAACAGTCCAATGGCGGTGTTGGTGGACCTAGGCGAGGCGTAAAGCTTTGTGTCGTGCAGTCAACAACGGTACACGAGTGGGCCTTTGGCTTCGAAAGCCCATATCAATGATGNGCGTAAAGCTTTGTGTCGTGCAGTCAACAACGGTACACGAGTGGGCCTTTGGCTTCGAAAGCCCATATCAATGATGTTCCGTTGAATAGTTCGCACGCTGGCACTTTTTGATGTCCTAGCATAGAAATCTGCGCCAATTTGAGAAAGGGTTGCACGTCTGTCACGAATTAATAATTCTCGTCAGTCGTCGTTTGTCCAGTTCGTTCACGATCTTTTTCCGGCCGCAGCTATGTCGAATATGTGATGTTTTACTGGATTCCCGATATCCACGGTACACTCGTGAAATGGTCATACGCGAACATTCAAATGTTTTCGCTACCTCGGAGATGCTATGTTCAATCTCTCGTGCGCCGACTATAACACCACGTTCAAACTTACTTAAATCTTGATAACCTGCCATTGTAGCAGCAGTAACCGATCTAGCTGCCGACAGCATCGCGTTACTCTGATTGGTTCCATACCTCTGTTATTTGCATACGCACGCCTATACCAGTTATTTTGGCTCTTCAGTGTAGTTCAGTTCACACGAAACACTGGAGCCGAGCGGAGCTCCTCGGGTCCTACAAAAACTCAAGGTGGTCGTAATTAACACCTACTAACACTTCCTTACACTTCACCATACTGTGCGTACACTCACAGTCCTTAACGGTCACAGTCCCTCTAGCTTGTTGGAAGAACATAGCTTTAGTTGCCACAAGTTTGCCGCACCAAAACAGGGATGACGGAATCAATATCAACTCCATCTAAAGGTCAACCGGATACTTTTAGTCGTACAACGTGATTTCTGCTACATTCGCTTTGCTGGATGTCGTCTGAGGCAATCAGAAAATTAAAAACTAACTTTTAAATTAATAAATAGGCCAAAATCAGTTTAAAGTAATGGTTATCCCCCCCGACAGGATGAAAATAAACAGTAATGCAAAGAATCGTCAACGTCTTACTCATCCTCCTCTTCTCCAAACTTGCTCCGTCTGCTCTGCAATCGCACCGCCTGCTCAGCAATCACTTCCCATTCGCTTCGCAATCCACTTCAATTCTCGCCAATCTTCAGCAATCCTTTGGTTTGTCGTCTGTCCCCACCCATACATATAGAAATTATAACATTTATTCACCAACTGTCTTCAAATTTGAACATGATGGCTGAATTAAAGTTTTGTATGCAGTCCACTATCCAAAAGCTTTTATCCTTAAAAAAGTCTTCATTAATAATTTGTATGCGTATTTTTACCTTTTTAGTTGAGCTCACAGTACCACTTTAAAGTGATGAGGGATAAAAGGATAAAGCACACAAAAATTAAAACAATTATTTTATTTTTAAAATGTTATGCTTATTTGTACACATTACAATATGATAAGAAAGCTACCCCAATAACTATTGCATCCACCCATCCTCCACCCCTGAAGCTACCAAATGTTTCTGCGCATGACGCGACTAGCAACTGCCATCACGCGTTTGTCCTGCCATTGTGCTTTTGCTCTCTTCCTTCTCACTTTGCTTGTGTGATTGTAACTTTTATTTCTCTTGTTTTTTGATTACCGTTTGTTAACAACATATTAGAATTAGTATTTTTGGAAATGCCATCGGCCTTCCCCTCTTCGCCAGTCCTTCACATGTGACAAAAACCAGATACATTCTATTTTNAAGTTTGCCGCACCAAAACAGGGATGACGGAATCAATATCAACTCCATCTAAAGGTCAACCGGATACTTTTAGTCTTACAACGTGATTTCTGCTACATTCGCTTTGCTGGATGTCGTCTGAGGCAATCAGAAAATTAAAAACTAACTTTTAAATTAATAAATAGGCCAAAATCAGTTTAAAGTAATGGTTATCCCCCCCGACAGGATGAAAATAAACAGTAATGCAAAGAATCGTCAACGTCTTACTCATCCTCCTCTTCTCCAAACTTGCTCCGTCTGCTCTGCAATCGCACCGCCTGCTCAGCAATCACTTCCCATTCGCTTCGCAATCCACTTCAATTCTCGCCAATCTTCAGCAATCCTTTGGTTTGTCGTCTGTCCCCACCCATACATATAGAAATTATAACATTTATTCACCAACTGTCTTCAAATTTGAACATGATGGCTGAATTAAAGTTTTGTATGCAGTCCACTATCCAAAAGCTTTTATCCTTAAAAAAGTCTTCATTAATAATTTGTATGCGTATTTTTACCTTTTTAGTTGAGCTCACAGTACCACTTTAAAGTGATGAGGGATAAAAGGATAAAGCACACAAAAATTAAAACAATTATTTTATTTTTAAAATGTTATGCTTATTTGTACACATTACAATATGATAAGAAAGCTACCCCAATAACTATTGCATCCACCCATCCTCCACCCCTGAAGCTACCAAATGTTTCTGCGCATGACGCGACTAGCAACTGCCATCACGCGTTTGTCCTGCCATTGTGCTTTTGCTCTCTTCCTTCTCACTTTGCTTGTGTGATTGTAACTTTAATTTCTCTTGTTTTTTGATTACCGTTTGTTAACAACATATTAGAATTAGCATTTTTGGAAATGCCATCGGCCTTCCCCTCTTCGCCAGTCCTTCACATGTGACAAAAACCAGATACATTCTATTTTNATTTTTGGAAATGCCATCGGCCTTCCCCTCTTCGCCAGTCCTTCACATGTGACAAAAACCAGATACATTCTATTTTCCTCACTTCCAGCATTCTCCTC
Organism: Clitarchus hookeri; assembly: GCA_002778355.1. Taxonomy (NCBI): domain Eukaryota; kingdom Metazoa; phylum Arthropoda; class Insecta; order Phasmatodea; family Phasmatidae; genus Clitarchus; species Clitarchus hookeri. The sequence goes on from NQII01006330.1 coordinate 4,343, forward strand.
CCCCTTTTATGTGATGACAGACATGACCTATAGTACGAGTATACACCATTAGTTGAAACCAGTATTTCAGGAACTTGTGTTTTGGAAAGAAGAGTTTGTGTGCAGCATAAATGTCATATCCCAAAACCAAGGTTTGCAATACATAGTTTAAGTTTTGCATTGAATGTTATGTTTTGTGTGGGGTATGAAAAATATAAATATGATGCAAAACAGTTTTTGTATTTGTTTCATTACAAGCAAGGCAGGATATACTCTCCTGGGGTATAATTTTATTCAAAAGACATATGTTTATTAATATCAATATTTTGATGAAATGTAATCTGGTTTTCTTGTAAAAAGCAATCAAAAATGGAATTTTCACCCGGGAAAAAAGTAGTTGTCTCAAACGTTACAGTTTTTGTATTATCGTTGGTGTGATTCTGTGGTACTTTATTAGGAAGACTGCAGACTACTGAATGAAATTAATAATCCATACAAAATTTGTGGCAATTTTATGCTAGACTATTGAACACTGTCTTAAAATGCTGGGTAAAACTTTGCGCTGCTCAATGTCTTTTACATTTTGGGTAACAAGGGGAAGTTAAGTATGTCTCTTGGGTTAGCGTCCTTTTCNTTGCGCTGCTCAATGTCTTTTACATTTTGGGTAACAAGGGGAAGTTAAGTATGTCTCTTGGGTTAGCGTCCTTTTCAGATGTGCGCCTATTAAACTAAATTAATATTAAATAAAAAAAAAAAAGTGTTATTTTTCTCTGGAGACAATTAACCATGGACTTAATGCAGAAAATTTAGACATTTAGGGTTTGGAGCAAGTCAAAATCAGTCCGAAATTTCCCAAAATATCCATTGCAACCAACCTGCCATAACCACCACATTTTAGGAAACTGTGGGGTTGTTTTAGTAAGTTTCTACTGTATATTTCACACTTCATTGAAAATTCTCAAGCATTCCCCAACCTTTTATCTTATCAAGCACGCTGTGTACAATTTTTATTAACAGCAGCACTTTNCTGTGGGGTTGTTTTAGTAAGTTTCTACTGTATATTTCACACTTCATTGAAAATTCTCAAGCATTCCCCAACCTTTTATCTTTAACCACCTTTTCAAATAAATATTGCTGTGCAAGTGATAAACACACTTATATTCCACTCAACTCAGAAGTTGATGTCTAAGGCTAAAATAAAATACATGTTTCGACTATTACTCCAAATGAGAGGGCTATCAAAAAATGCTCACTTTACAGTGAATAGCCTATATTCAGGTGTAACAATCATGGAACATGTTGAAAGCTCACTTTTCGGTCCCCAGTTTGAAAAATGGCTTTGAACGGTGATGGTATGGACACACATGCATTGATATCAGGTTCAGAGCAGTCTGAAATATGGAATATTACTTTGAAGTAGTAGTGATAAAAATGTGAGGAAGAAACTGTGGGAAGAAATTGTCAGTAAATTTGCAACGGAGGACATGGCATTGGAAGAAAACTAACAACTTGGGTACGTACTTACATTCATTTATTCTCCCATTCCACTTGGTCCTCGTTAACNCACGTTGCTGTTTATCAGTTGCTATGATGTAATAATCATGTGTACAACAAAGAAACACGAACGGCACCTTTGTGTTATACGTTCAGGCGAACAGCTCTCCAGAAAACGTAGTATAGTTTCTGGCATAATAACAGGAAAATTTTGTAAATTCAATACATGAAAAAATACACTTTTTTCAGAACACATGTGAATCTTACTCTTCTTATAGGAAATTTGTAATCGTACCTTCAAACATAACACCACCTGTGTCGTGAACAAAATTGTGTTGCACACAGCATACTGCGACAATATCAATAACCATTTGTTAGCCAAAATTGCAAATGTACATTCAATGTACCTTATCTCAGAGCCCTGCCTAACCTATAGTTGAATTTTTTTTTTCTTCTCTGAACTTAAGTTAGTGCCTGGATACGGCCACATTATGTTTCGTGTAAGCGGAAAAAGATTCATCCCCGNCACAGCATACTGCGACAATATCAATAACCATTTGTTAGCCAAAATTGCAAATGTACATTCAATGTACCTTATCTCCGAGCCCTGCCTAACCTATAGTTGAATTTTTTCTTCTTCTCTGAACTTAAGTTAGTGCCTGGATACGGCCACATTATGTTTCGTGTAAGCGGAAAAAGATTCATCCCAGNTTCTTCTCTGAACTTAAGTTAGTGCCTGGATACGGCCACATTATGTTTCGTGTAAGCGGAAAAAGATTCATCCCAGACATACATACAGCAGTGGCGTAGGGTAAATAATAGTTACAGGAAGTTTGTCTGGTCTTTGAAAGATCTTGTTAGTCAAGTTCCTGGACAAGTGTTGAATCTTTAAATACACTTGAATCGTGGCATTTTCCATAGACGCCGGCTGATGATCTTATAATCTGCATCACAAATGGCAAGCAAAAGAATTGAGAAATACCACTTGTAATTATAGAATAGAGATCCACTTCGTAGGGGGTTGAATGATCCTGATATGTTTACAGTCAATAGCACCTATACAATTCGGGAATTGGACACACTGCTCGAATGTCCTCACAATGTCTTCCAATTTGTCTTATGTAGGTTCTAGTAAACATAGGTCTTTCAGTGTAGTCCATACAGTAGCACAAACATCCCTTGACAATTGTTCTGATGGTAGCCCTCCCCAATCAAAAGTTGACACAATTCACCAAACGTGCAACCGGTAGCAAAGTACCCAAAATGAAATAGGTTCTTTTATTTTAGGTCTAAAAGAAGAAAAATTGAAAAATACGAGACTGCTACTTTCGTGAATTACGGCACCTTAAGAATGTGCGAAGTAGATCGGCTGCTCCCAAGAGGAGGAGCCCATACATATCTTTTGAATTACTTTAGTTTTAGAAAATAGAGGCAGAACAAGCTCCTACTTCTTTTGAGTATTGATAACAGTGAAGAGAATGCATCAGATCATGACTAACAATCCAAACATAATCACATTTATCATCCACATCACAAGAAAAGACTTAATGCTGAAGATCACATTGGCATGGAAATGATCAATGTCCTTAAATTAAGTATTGTAGCTAGAGAGCAGGCGAATTGGATGATTCCGATAAATTATTTTTATTGTCTTTGCTTGGTGATTTTAAAAACTTACTAAAAAACTTGAANGCGAATTGGATGATTCCGATAAATTATTTTTATTGTCTTTGCTTGGTGATTTTAAAAACTTACTAAAAAACTTGAGTCATTGAAAAGATTGATATGATAAATGCGGTTCAAAAATATCAGACTCCAAATACTTCAGATATCAAGCCTTCAAAACTTATTCTACCTCTCAGTGGGATTACGATTATCTAAAAGCAGGTTCATCACATCAAGGTTACTTTACCCGTCCTTCANTTATTCTACCTCTCAGTGGGATTACGATTATCTAAAAGCAGGTTCATCACATCAAGGTTACTTTACCCGTCCTTCAGATGTTCCCGTGCAGTCACCTGAAAGTAACGTCTCTCAGGCTTCTGAATATTAACTATTTGAATCAAGGTTTTCCTCAAATGTCTGAATGTTGTATCAACGTGTCTACAGTTACGTCTTACTAGATCATGTACATTGTAAATCAACACTTACCTCAAGGTTACCTTTTTCTTCAGGGTGTATACAGTCGTGGAAATTTGTATTTTTCCCTTCTATTTATTCATCTGCAAGGGGTTAGTCAAACGATTTTGCACTCATTCTGCAATAATTGAAAAACTTGCAGGACGCTCTAAACATACTGGATGAATCCAGTAACGTTTCACTTTTTTTTGATGNAAACGATTTTGCACTCATTCTGCAATAATTGAAAAACTTGCAGGACGCTCTAAACATACTGGATGAATCCAGTAACAACGTTTCACTTTTTTTTGATGAAGAACGTAAAGGAACACAACTACCATTTCAAACTCCATTTCGATACTGCCAATTTCTGGTCATGGCTTGCCGCCTGTNGAACGTAAAGGAACACAACTACCATTTCAAACTCCATTTCGATACTGCCAATTTCTGGTCATGGCTTGCCGCCTGTGCCTAAAAAAACAGCGCGCAACACGTCGCGTCAGTGGGGCCCTAAATGCAGCACTTTCCACAAGTGGCCATTGTTCGTGTAACTAGAATAACAGATAATCACAGACAACTTCTATATTTACACACAAGTGCACATGCATGGACACAAAAACACCCATGTGTGGTGTGTAAAAAGTTCAGTGAATAGTCGAGTAACTCCACTGTAACATGGATCAAGAATAAGTGCATGCGCATGGCTATCCCGAAAAGTCGAGAGGTGCCACCTAGCGTGAAGCACACATGGCTGTCAGGATTGACCCTCCGCAGGCAGTGGAACGTAGCCAGCGAGGTAATGTAACAGTGCGATGGCGCAGCAAGTGAACGTCAAGTTCCGATACAAATTTGGGAAAAAAGACGGACACAATTGCTAGAGTTGCACAGGACTGGGCAGTAAATACCCTACACAACACGATGTGCGGTCTGTGTGTGCCAATTCCTGGCTCAGCGTGGCGNCACAGGACTGGGCAGTAAATACCCTACACAACACGATGTGCGGTCTGTGTGTGCCAATTCCTGGCTCAGCGTGGCGTACCTCCTCTTGGATCATCCACTTTACTGCCCTGATCTAGCACCTGCAGACTTCTGTTTCCCTGCGTGAAGAGGGTCGTGAAATGTGCATGTTTCGCATGTGTGTTGGCCATCCAAGATCATGTGAAAGTGGTTCTGCTACAGATTCCTAAATAGGAGTTTACTGACAGTTTCCAGAAGCTTTACGAACATTGGCAAAATTGTGTTAAGNTCTGCTACAGATTCCTAAATAGGAGTTTACTGACAGTTTCCAGAAGCTTTACGAACATTGGCAAAATTGTGTTAAGGTGGACGGCCATAATTTTGAAGGCTGATAAAAGTAATTATCATCTTCGGTTTTGTTTCAGATACAATTCGGCAAACCTTTTACACACACTTCATATACAGCGGAACCCCCTTTTGTTAAACTTTGCTGTATTTTACACCAGTTATTTTCGGTCCCATGAAATATTTGTACAGCCTTTACATTTTCCTGCATTTTACATTATTTTACGGTCCCTTGAAGTATAAAAAAAAAGTTTTTCTTATCTATTACATTTTCTAAACTGTAAGTACATTAAATTATGACAATGTGTAGCCTACACAGTATGGAAACACTAAATGTTCTTGTCTCTGGACTTACGTGACCTTGTACATAGGAGTTGGCCAGATTTTAGATTAGTGCTAATTTCACAACCACTTAGTAGTTTTTTTTTANACGTGACCTTGTACATAGGAGTTGGCCAGATTTTAGATTAGTGCTAATTTCACAACCACTTAGTAGTTTTTTTTTACAGACATTTAAATAACTGTGCAGGAACTAGTTTAAATTTCCCATGCTTCAGAATTGGTGCAAGTTTNTTTTTTTTTACAGACATTTAAATAACTGTGCAGGAACTAGTTTAAATTTCCCATGCTTCAGAATTGGTGCAAGTTTGTCAATTGTCAGCGTTGTCTCAGACTGATGGTCCTGAGCTGCAGGAAGAGACCAGTTCCTAGTTGGAGACCACGGCAGGAAGTTGAGACGTGGTGCAGCTGCAGCCAGTAAGTGGTTTTCTCATTTAAATTTGTTGTACAGTCCTCTAGTGGCAATTTTAGTTGTGTTGATTTGCCTCACCTTGTCTATAGAGTATTGTACCAGCTGAAATGCTTTTATGTTGGCAATATTGATGGTGACTATCCAAGAATATAGTACTAGNCTATAGAGTATTGTACCAGCTGAAATGCTTTTATGTTGGCAATATTGATGGTGACTATCCAAGAATATAGTACTAGGAACTAAAACTTGCAATTCTAAACATTAATTATACTTTTATGGTTTAAATTATGTTTTTAAATTAATGTACAATCCTTCTGGCTTTTAGCAAATTGGCTTTAAAACATGTTTAGCAATGATGGAAGCATGCAGACACGAATAGTGAAATATTTCCAGCTCAGTGATGCCAATGCCACTGTGCTGATCTCTTTACTATACAAGAAAACTACTTTCGACGTTAACATGATTATGACATTTTAGGTCTGTAGTACCAACAGCTGCATCTTGTTAGTTTCNGTTAACATGATTATGACATTTTAGGTCTGTAGTACCAACAGCTGCATCTTGTTAGTTTCCCATAGCAGAGGCTACCTACACATACTGCAGTATCTTTTATGACATCTTGTTCCTGTACAACTTCACCTTAAGAACATCACCTATTTGCGAAGACAGACTTATTATTCAAGCCATCTACGAGGNCTATAGAGTATTGTACCAGCTGAAATGCTTTTATGTTGGCAATATTGATGGTGACTATCCAAGAATATAGTACTAAGAACTAAAACTTGCAATTCTAAACATTAATTATACTTTTATGGTTTAAATTGTTTTTAAATTAATGTACAATCCTTCTGGCTTTTAGCAAATTGGCTTTAAAACATGTTTAGCAATGATGGAAGCATGCAGACACGAATAGTGAAATATTTCCAGCTCAGTGATGCCAATGCCACTGTGCTGATCTCTTTACTATACAAGAAAACTACTTTCGACAACATGATTATGACATTTTAGGTCTGTAGTACCAACAGCTGCATCTTGTTAGTTTCCCATAGCAGAGGCTACCTACACATACTGCAGTATCTTTTATGACATTTTGTTCCTGTACAACTTCACCTTAAGAACATCACCTATTTGCGAAGACAGACTTATTATTCAAGCCATCTACGAGGTCAAGGTATAACTGAGATTAAGCTATATATGACTAAGGTTTTGTATATCACAAGCAAGTTTAATTTAGATGCACATTTCTACAACAGCATTTACAATAAGGTATTTTTTTTCCACAATGCAAGGAATGTTGTGACATAAGTACTTTATTGGTAACCTTCCAGTCAAAACCACAAAATTATCAACAATTACATCTTCATGCCCTCAATTTTTTTATGCGCACTCTACTCTGATTTTAAAACATACTCCCCCAAAAAAAAAAANACCCAAAATTTAACATCTTTAAATCTATTAATGCAAACACACACAACATTATTCCAATTTGTTCTACTAAATTACCATCATCCGGTAGTGATGCCACATGACTAGAACTACAGTTAAAGTCTATTTTCTGCCTACTTTTAACACTTACATAGTTCCACAACATTTTAACACCTAGCTGAAGATACCTTCTTTTCATTAACTGTAATTTTACGTAAATTTTTGCATCTCCTTTCTTAAAAACTCGCATAAAGATTCCAATAAGTTTATTGTTATTATTGTGGCAATACAAAAACCAAAATTTAGGAAGGGGTCCTTGCATAAATTATGAACATTTCTTTTAACATGTGCCAATAAAATTAACGAGGTGGAGCATCTTCCCTATTGTATCTTGAGAGTATTTGGANAACATTTCTTTTAACATGTGCCAATAAAATTAACGAGGTGGAGCATCTTCCCTATTGTATCTTGAGAGTATTTGGAGTGATATGCTGTCTACACAGCTCTGAAGCCAGCCTTTTTAAACAGGTTTGCGGAAGTTCTTGCCAGCGAACTTCGCAGCAGCCCCCAACTCTTCTTCAATGCGAAGAATCTGGTTGTACTTGGCACATCGTTCTGATCTGCACGGAGCGCCAGTCTTAATCTGAAGCGAAACAAAAAATTTATTTCATTCTGTTAATCAGCAAAAAATAATTAAGACTTTTTTTTTTTAAATTCTGTAATTTATTTGTTTTCTACTTGGCTCAGTTACGATTCATAATCAAACATAAATTAGCAGAAAAGTGAGCTGAGAGTGTACCGAGAGCCTATTATAATTTTTAAGAATGCTGGTAAGGTAAGCTATATTTTTTATTAAAAGTGAAGTGTGATCAGAGTGTGTCCCTTGCTAAGACCAAGCTAACACTCTTAAGGCATTAAACTGCACTTACCTGGCCTGTGCCAAGCCCAACCACAAGGTCGGCAATGAAGGTGTCCTCGGTCTCACCCGACCGGTGGGACACCATGGTGCCCCAGCCATTCTTTTTGGCCAGTAGGTGCGCGCGGATACTCTCCGTTACAGTGCCAATCTGGTTTACCTTCAGCAGTAGGCAGTTGCAAGCTTTCTTCTCAACAGCCGTCTGGATGCGCTTCGGGTTGGTCACCGTCAGATCATCACCAATAATCTGTAAACATTCAACCATGGCAATTATGTAACTGCCGACCCCACGACCAAGCTCGCACAAGCTTCTGGAATCAAATGTAAAGATATTAAAATAATGTTGTAAAATTTTCTTCCACGCAGAGAACATGTAGAATTTTTTATCAATCCCCAAACCACCAATTATTATTACTTATTTCTTTGAACAAGTTCATGGATGCCAATGACATTTCTAAGTGAACTATAACAAAACTTAAATATGTTTTTATATAAGTGGATTGTTATTTATTTTGCAATTAAGGAACTGTAATCTGAGTCCAGTTTACAATTTTGATTTTTTGTTTCCAAGTTTTTTTCCAGACTGTACAATCACAAATAACACTGGTAATGAATGAACTCATTAAATAAACTGCTAATTTACTCTAGTTATTAGCTATTTCCTGTGAAAGTTTTTTTAAACNGTAATGAATGAACTCATTAAATAAACTGCTAATTTACTCTAGTTATTAGCTATTTCCTGTGAAAGTTTTTTTAAACAAGGTTTTTAAACATGCAAAGTGTAAGTATATCAGATTAATTTAATGACAATAGTTTTTGGCATATTTTAAAGACTAAGTATTACTACCAATTTAAGATACAAGGACACACAACTAATACTTGAATATTTTGAGGGTATTTTTTTACGAGATTAAAATTGTACTTACACAAGGGACGCTCGGTTACGCAAAGGACGCTCAATTACATAAAGGACATGTACTTCTTACATAGTGCACTGTNTTACACAAGGGACGCTCGGTTACGCAAAGGACGCTCAATTACATAAAGGACATGTACTTCTTACATAGTGCACTGTTTTCTGAAATTTAATTGTGGATTTTCATACAGTAACACTACTAAAACATGACAAGAACATGCATTATTTTAATCATGTTGGCCATTTGAAATGTTCACCAAATGCCTTATTCATTCATCATGGCTAGAGTTGTTCTGATACAGAAACCAAGTATCGGTATCAACCGAGAACTAATTGTTTAATGTATCTGTATCAGGCATGGGTATCAGCCAGATACTTTACTTCAGTTTTAGAAAATAAAACTAGGATACCAAAAATGTGCAGACGTTAAACAATCACAGCAAAACGAGAAGATAAGCTGCATTATGCATGACAGAAAGCTTTTGTAAGCTTTCGTGATAAATGTGACAAACTTCCATCAGTGCAACACTTCAGCAACAATAAATGTGAACAAACCTTTTCTATTGTGCACCATAGATATGTGCATTCGTGCAGCACTTTACCCAAAACTGCTTCCCACACAGCTACAAACGACCCTTGCGCTAGCAATAATGCTTCTGTTGGTAGCAATTTTCTGATTTCATGTCACTTCCCTTTAGACAAACNAACGACCCTTGCGCTAGCAATAATGCTTCTGTTGGTAGCAATTTTCTGATTTCATGTCACTTCCCTTTAGACAAATTCAGGAGCTCTATAAAGAAACTTTGTGAAACACTTGCAGCCTTCTATGTAAAAAAATACTTTTTTTTTTCTCAGCAAAATTTTTTACTTGTTTCTTTTTGAAGTTATACTTCTTTTGGAGTGCTGAAGGTAAAAGTTTAGTGTGCAACGGAAGTTGCACGTGCACAGTGTAATGAAATTTGACAGTGAAGGTGGTAGGGGCATGACCCAACGCGCATGCGCGTATCGTCTAGCTATAGACAAACGCAAGGTACACAAGTATTTGAGGTTATGCGCGTATTGCCTGTGCTGTGAAAAATTTGTTAGCAACAAAAATTGTATAATAAAATTTGTAAGTGTTTTCAAGTATTTGAGGTTATGAGCAAAAATTTTATTTTAGTCACGCTAAAGAAGTATAACTTCTAATGCGTGCACATTAAGTACATGCACCCCCTTCCTCCCTTTTTTTTTAGTTAGGTTACAAATGTGTGTTGCTAGTAGTATTATTTTGACAGTAAACAAGTATTTTGGCAGTGTTTNAAATTGTATAATAAAATTTGTAAGTGTTTTCAAGTATTTGAGGTTATGAGCAAAAATTTTATTTTAGTCACGCTATGCGTGCACATTAAGTACATGCACCCCCTTCCTCCCTTTTTTTTAGTTAGGTTACAAATGTGTGTTGCTAGTAGTATTATTTTGACAGTAAACAAGTATTTTGGCAGTGTTTNTTTTTTTTAGTTAGGTTACAAATGTGTGTTGCTAGTAGTATTATTTTGACAGTAAACAAGTATTTTGGCAGTGTTTGGTATTATTTTAATTTTACTTCAGTTTTATTACTTTCTTTTCCCTCATTTATCAATAAACACATGGTACTTATAGTTATGTGTGGGAGCAACTGCTTTGTGCAAAAACACGGAGGGAGGGTCCCGTACCCAAAATAGGTCTACAGGTAATGTAGAAACAAAAATTGAAAGATTGTCAAAGATAAAGATGTGGCAATTCTGTAGGATGTAACGACTAATTAAAACTCCTATGTGTTTTTGTGTTCTGATAAAAATATTATCTAAAAAGAACAGAAGCTGTATGTGGATAGAGTAAAATTCATGGAAACATAACTGCCAGTTGAGTGTTCTTGAGCAGTTTTAAATGTCTTAAGATTGATCACGCAAAACTAACTGTGACAGTGTGCTCTTTTATGATTATCCTTTCATTTTTATAGTTAAATTTTTTTTTAACATTTTCATCTAAATATGCACCAATGAAAATAAATGAATAACCAATTCCATTTAGGTTTTACTGGAATTGTTCCGAAAACATTAGGACTCATGTTCAAATCTTATTGATAAAGTATGCATTTTTACTATGAAATTTTTTTTGATGAAATCAGATTTTATTTACTACAAATGTGTGTGCCCCTAACAATGGTGTATTGTGTAGTGTTGGATTCAGGGATTAAATGAAGTTTATGTATGCAGTTGTAATTTATTAGCATATTGGAAGCAGTTCCTATGTAGAAAAGCAACAAGTTACAAGTAGTGCTGTTACAAAAGGTGTGGAAGGGGGAGGATGGATGGATGGGATGTGAACTTTTGTCCCACTATTTTTGCAGCCAAATAATAAACATTGTTACTGAAACAGTGTTTGGATTGGCAGATTTTGTGAACATACATAATAGTAAGGAAAATTGAGGCAAATAGCAGCACTTAACGAAAACACCAAATTGCCACTATATTTTTTATATGGAAGCGGTATTTAATTCTAAAAAAATTCAAGGTTTGTACCAGTAATGAGTAGAATACCTAAAATGTAATTATGTTTCTATTACTTTATTTAAAAAAAAAAAAAAATGCTTACGATTGATTGCATAGTGCTTCAAATCTTACACATGTATTATTATTTAGACGAATATGTCTTAGATTTACAGTTTTCAAATATAAAGACCATTTAAAAAAAAATTGAAAACTAAATTGAGGTAAAAATAAAACCACAAAATCTTGTGTCTACAAATAACTAAGTCTTCCTATCAACTGTGCACTTGTAAAAGGATCTTAACATGCATCATATAGTGCTTTCAAGGTTTGCCACTTTGGGTTCCNCCTATCAACTGTGCACTTGTAAAAGGATCTTAACATGCATCATATAGTGCTTTCAAGGTTTGCCACTTTGGGTTCCAAGTTCTCTGTGTAGCAATGTGGCCTGCACCACCATCCTCCTTGCTGCTTAACTACAAACCTTAGCTCTACATTCCCNAGTTCTCTGTGTAGCAATGTGGCCTGCACCACCATCCTCCTTGCTGCTTAACTACAAACCTTAGCTCTACATTCCCCTACCAACTGAAACACCGGCCAGATTGCCCAGAACATGGTCAATTCTTTCTTTTCCAGCACAAACCTTTCCCTTCTAATGATCTCCAACACTCACAGGGAGAAAATGATGCTAAACATTAGAGAGCATTGTCTTAGGAGAGGCAATCTCACCTGAATCTTGGTACTAGCTGTCAGATTGGTCCAGGCAGTCCAGTCATCCTGGTCAAAAGGATCCTCTATGGACACTATTGGAAACTCCTTGACNCTGTCAGATTGGTCCAGGCAGTCCAGTCATCCTGGTCAAAAGGATCCTCTATGGACACTATTGGAAACTCCTTGACGTATTCAAGATAAAGGGCAGAGAGTTTCTCTGGGGTCAGGAATGCACCCTTGTCTGAATTCGGGTTCTTGAAGTCCAAGTCGTACAGGCCATTTCTAAAATTAAAATAAACAAAAACATTAAAGCAACTGCTTGACCTAAATTTATTTTTCAGTTTTTACCACATCCAAAAATTTATAACTGCAATCTATTGTATTAGTCTTTGCATCATTAAAAACTATATGAAAAATAAAGATATATTTTGAAACCCAATGATAATACACCTACAGTTGTCAAATCTCTACAAAACCCAGTAATAACTATTCCCTCCAATTAAAAACCCAATTTTTGGAAAAACCATAAAAATTTTTTTTACTGCTTAATTTAAAAATTTGAATGAAACTGGCAGAACACTTATGATGCATTTACCTTACAGGGAAATCTGAGGATTTGTTACCAAAACCTTTACTTCAATTGCACACATCTACTGAATACAGTAAACTCTTGATTCTAAGAACTTTTATAGTTCCTAAGGAGGAGGGTGGTTATTTCAAAGAGCGTTGTTGAAAGAACTTTTTCAATTAGATCTGTTTCAAGATTCCCTATAAAAAAAAAGTTATTTTAGAGGTTTTAGAAATTTTAGTTGACCGTACACAGATACCTTGGAAGGGCATATACAAAACCTCTGTCACCAAATAAAGTGATAAGTCCATTCATGGCTTCTTCACACTTTTTGAATAAAACCTCTGAAAAATCCCTTCATGTACGACATATCTGGTTGTCTCCTATATATGCCATGTATCAAGCACTTTACACTTGTGTTAACATAAAAATACTTTTTTTTATATATTAAATTTAACTTCAACTTATACTATACGTATAAATTACAGTATTTCGTTGTTCAGTAATATGAATAAAAACAGAGAGAAAATAAGGTGTGTTGGAAATACCTAGTAATAAATAGTTCTTATGCAAAATATTATTTACACAGTTGCACACGAATGTGGTGCGCTGTCCTTTTGGTGTAAATTTTCTAAACTCTGTTAGTATCTGTTTGAATGAGGTGGAGGAATATCCTGGAAGTAGAACTAAAACAGGACTTCCGAAAAGTTGAAAGTAATTGTGAATGGACTACAAACACACGAGCAACTACGGACTGCTTGCACAATCGATAACCTCATCGAGCACCTACAGATCACACCCATAGACTGCGTGCACCCACGGCAAGTGTGTCTCTCCTAGATCATCACACGTTAAGAGCCAGATGCATTCTCGCTTCCTCACTTCCAGCCTTCTCCCCACGCCCTTATGCTGGGGTTTGTCAGACGTCATGACAAACCGTGACCTTGCTCTCTTTCATGCCTTCTGCTGTCTTACCGCCATGTTAACACCCTCAGGCCCAGGAGTGTTATAAAAAGAAGGCATGCCACTCAAAACAAACTATAAAACTATGACAGCAATTACGGTATGCAATAAAATACTGTATCTGAAACATTGGGTGCGCAATCAAATCCAGTACGTTCTATTACTTTTACTGTACTTTAGTTCAGAACAGTTAACTGAATTATAAACTGTACTTCAAACTGTCTCATTCTGCTGCATGTTCATTAGGTGTGTGCGACTCGCACACTGGCTAAATGTTCACATTTTCAGCACTTCTACAGTCAAAAGCAGCTGTATTTTCCATTTTAGCAAGATTACAATAATATTTAGACAGTCTCCTGGTTAAACAGACAGCAAGCACCACAATGTTTATGGCTTTCGTCATTAAGAGGATGCAGATATCCTTCTGAGGTATCATTTTACTCAGAACACGTCTATCAATATAAATTAATGTTTCATTAAAGTATTTCCAGCAAGAGACTACCCAAAATTTAATTTGCTCTCGCAATAAAGTAGCGTGTGTCCAATTTTACCTTTTTTTGTATTTGTTTGCAGTGAACATTTTGATAAGTTTGCAAATAATGTTACCATTTTAATACTTCAGACAATGTCATTTTTGCAATACTCTATACATGTCAAAATCAAATACACACATCACTTAAACACTTCAACCATTAACAGTGATTACATGGTACTTTTTTTATCTATTGAGTACATAGCAGACTTGTGCAGTGGAGTAAACATTGAATTATATCACACCTTAGTGTTTATATTGACATGAGGTGGGAGGATACGCAAATGAAAGAAAGAAGAAACTACAAAGGATTTTCAAAGGAGCTCACTTTACTGTAAATAGCTGACTTTCCACTCATTTTAATGAAATTTCAAGTCCATACAGAACACTTGGGTCGTCAACAACCATTCACAAAATAAACCCAAAAAGTTACCAATTCTAAGTAACAAAAAAAGCATAAGTTGCCAACCAACAGTAATCAAAATACCAAGAGAAATCCAAGTCTTGATAACAAGCACCTAGAAGTCTTCGTTAATTGCAAAATAACGCAAAATATGAAGAAATTATATTTATTCATCAAATTCTGCATTAATTTCAGTATTCGCAAAGCAGCAAAAAATTGCTCATGAAAACTTGTTGAAAACCACTGTTGAGCTTCTTCATCCATGAAAACTCTTACAAATAGAGTTACAGAATTATCTCTCAAGTACGTATACAAGCCAATAATAATCAAAACTACTTGCATTAGTCACATTGTTGACTCCAAAGATTTAAACATTTTACCACTTAACGATAAACTTTTGCCGCCTGAGGGGTAGAGGGTGGGCGGAGTGAATAGGTATTGACTAGCGCTAATAGTCTTTGCCAATTTGCCCAGATCCCCTTGCCCCCCACAATTCCTAAAAACGTCATTATAGAAAGATTATAGCTAGCTATAAATGGGGTCTATATAGAGAGGTGTGACTGGTGAGGGACTAAGTATTTTTTCTTTTAAAATCCAAGTTTGGTAATTACTGCCTCTGAAGTAGCACTAAAAAAGAATGTTAAGTAGTCTCTGTTTTAAATTTTCCACAAATTACGTAAAGGCACTGGGCATTAACTTTTTATTACAAAGATTACGTACTCGAGATTGAATAAAATTTTCTGATATATAGCATTCAAAAATTGATAAAGGCCATAATGAACTCCAAATAAAGAAAAGTGCGTAGGAGAACAGAAAACAACGGTCACTTACTTGTGAAACTCTGATGCAGCCACATCCATGCCTATTTCTACCTTGCCAGTGTAGCCAGCCTTCGAGATGGCATCAATAATGAGCGACAGTGCATCCTTGTTGTTGAGGATGTTGGGGGCAAAGCCACCCTCATCCCCTACTGCAGTCGCATCCAGCCCAAACTTGTCCTTTATTACTTTCTTCAAGTGGTGGTATATTTCACTGCCCATCTTCATGGCCTCCGTGAAAGAGCTGGCACCTGTCCCCACAAAAAAAAAACATGGTAATGGTGTAAACAACAGCAGCAGTTCACAATCCTCGATTTTGATGAATATTCATTTAGTGCACCAGCCAAGGAAATTTGTGTCTAATTCATCTTGTTTTTTTTAATTATTTTATTAAAATAACTACATAAAATGGAAATTTAAATATAGGCAACAACCTCTGAGGTAAATAATCTGTACTCTCCATTTTTTTTTGTTTGATTTTGCAACAAATTAGAGACTATGGAAAACAATTATAACTAAATGGACGCTATAAAATGCTAGAAACACTATTTGCAGCTATAATCTCCACAATCTGTGAATTTACATGAAAATGCAACAGTTAATTTTGTTTCGAAAATCTCGACATCAGACACCCTATTTTATTATGTGTCAAAATGAGCTACGTACGCATCACTTTCTAAAGTATGTTAATGGATTCATTTTAGAACTACTGAAAAATCCAACACACTAAAAATGCAACATTAGCATGTGTATCTAGCTATGGTATATATTGTCCAATATTTTGTTGTGTTATATTTGAGGTTACCTGTGTACTAAGGATAACGTTTCACGGTAACAAAATTCAATGTCCATCAAACAGTGTTGCAATTCATGCAAAAAATTTGTAGGATACAACTCTGGACTGTAAACAATGATCATTTTAAAATGCTTGCAGTATCATGCTGCAATCATGAAAAGTTCTGTGCGCACATTTATTTTGATTTTGCTGGCCAGTCCTGTGGTTCTAAGAGCTAATGTGGCAAATATCACTTCTAAGCCAACACAGTACTAACTACCACTCCTGATGAAACTGGCCTAGACAGCGAAACATCGTGCGACCACGCATCACGTGGAAAGTGTGTTTGTCCGACTTTCGTGTCTACCGCCCTGCGAGTACTTGTGCATCCTGTCTACTTTTGATAATGTAACATGTTGAGTTTTGATGTTGTTCACGAGACAACATTGTGTTATTAAAATCTTACCATAGTTTTGGGTTCACTTGGGGAACAATACTTAGGTACTAAATCTTTAAGAATGGAAAATTCCCTTCTGAATTAATTACAACACTGTTACCGTACTGGTAGCAGTGTTGTAATCGGTTAGGTTTTGTTTAGTTTATATTCCTGTACAGTATCATCTAAAATGGTGCAGGTGCTTAATTATGGAAGAAAAAGTGATTTTCTGATTAAATGTTATAAACTGCATGCATAAATGCTATTTTCCATCATCTCAAGTCATAATGAATAACTTACTAAAATGTTATGAAATTCTCAAACTTCAGTTAAAACTGAGCTCTTATTAAATAATTTTTTTTATTTTCATTTCAGTTTCACAAAATTTCATAGCATATTTTTTTTAATTCATTTCGCAAGAGAAAAAATAGCATTTGCACAATCCAGCAAACGGCGTCAGATTTATGCAGCAGGCATGTGAACCATGTATAGTAGCAGAGCAATGTATGGAGACTTCGCTGGCGTCACGACAGTCGTGTGCTGGGATGTAATATATTATGTATTGAATATGATAATTATGATACCTCACATGTTTTAGTTTTAACAATTCTTTACAATCACCTTGGTGAACATGTGCCACCTGGCCGCATGCAGCGTTCAAAGGCGGTCGTGTAGGCTGGCTACACCTGCAAATTGTGACAGTGCTGCGATGGTGTTTGACAGTTGGCATTGGTTTTGAGTTTTCTTTTTTCTGGTAGACATTATCAATCTAGTCTTGTGGATAGTAGGGGTGTGCAAATAGTGGATTTTGATTATCAAATTACTTCTGATCAAAGAATAAAATTTTGTAATGACATGCAAATAGACACCATACCAGTTAACTTTTCATTTTAGTTGCACGTAATGGAAATATTTCACTGATCACACAAAAAACACGTTCTCACACAAAAATTAAACCTTCGTAAACATCTTTACAAAATGATTTTCTACTTGGTTAACTAAAAAAGTATGCCACAAAATGCAACCACTAATAAATAATGCATCATTTATACATAAAATGACTTTTGTGTAAAATACAAATTCCACATTGTGACAAAACTATGATAATGTACATGCATTATCACGGCAGTAAATATACATTTTGGTAGTCAGAAAACAGCTCAAAGTCCTTCGCAATAAAAAAATAAAGGATTTATCGGGGAAGGAAACTATTTCCTTGATGTTGCAGTTTCATTTTCAATGATGAATTGTTTACGACATTCACGAAGTCCAAGTTTAATAGGCTCATTTCCACATTTAAATGGGTAGCAGATTCTTCAAATGCTGCGGTTTGGTACTTGCGGTTGCAGTACTATTTGCTAACGTGCTGTAAACTGTGTGTACGCAATTGCAATTTCTGGCTACCGCAGTCCTGAGTCTGTAACAGAACTTTTTTACCAGTAGATGAAACGCTTTGTAAATTNATTGCAATTTCTGGCTACCGCAGTCCTGAGTCTGTAACAGAACTTTTTTACCAGTAGATGAAACGCTTTGTAAATTCAAATGTTACATCGTAAACGGTTGCAACCAATTTAACTGGAAACTGCGAAAGCCCTACATCTGTTTGCATTCCACCACAGCTATGACACGATGCCACGCTGGTAAAGTTTGCGTCCACCATGCTGCTGTATTAAGCCCTCAACAATCTACCAAAATTGTATACTTATGAATATGTTAGCAGAAATAAATCTGCTTACAAAAAATATCTGTGTGTTTGTCACACGGGACTGTGAGGTATGTGGATACATGACACAAAGAGGTTTTTGTTTTGGTAGTGCACAACTGCAGTAAAATAACCTTTATGTACTTTTTTCAGCTGCAAGCAATAAGAATAAAATATGTCCTATTCCCGTAAATGTTACAGTGAAAATAAATGTGCGTGTGATGGTTTATCTTAATAATTCAGGTTTTTATCACGTTTCTAAACAAGTTATTTAACAACAAAACCATAACAACCCCACCTGGATCTAACTAT
The DNA here is from genome assembly GCA_002778355.1 of Clitarchus hookeri. Lineage (NCBI taxonomy): Eukaryota > Metazoa > Arthropoda > Insecta > Phasmatodea > Phasmatidae > Clitarchus > Clitarchus hookeri. The sequence goes on from NQII01006330.1 coordinate 22,971, forward strand.
CACTAATTTTCCACCATATAAAATGTAAAAAAATCATGGACATTAAAAGTTATCATGATTAGTAACAGTCCAGCCATAATAAATATGGAATAAAAGTTTAAATGAACAAATTAAAATGAGTAGGCATATATTTAGCACCTAACCACTTGAGACGAGAATTTAAATTATTCACAATTTTTGCAGACTATATTAGAAACTAGAATGTGAATAAATTGTAAATTAATATCTCAACTATTTAAATTTTCGAATATTCGCACACCTCTAGTGAATAAATTCTCCTAGCATGCAAGGTGATGGGCTTGCACAGTGCGTGTTTATGGGTATTTAGTGTTCTGCTGCATGTTGAGAACCTTGAATTGGTGCTCTGTGGGTCCCTTCTGGAGATACAGTGGAATCTCTATGTTGTATTGAACTAAGGTGGATTGAAAGTCTACATTCATGGAACATATTCTAGGGTCCCATTTTGATTTATCTGCATTTCAAGCCCACATTCAAATCCACATATATTGGAATTTTTTGTCAAGTCCCCTAAGAAACAATGCGTAGAGAATCCACTGTATAATAAACCGAGACCATGACATTTGGTGCTAAGAAATGTTTGCCGGGACATTAAAAACAAAAAACTGCTGTACATTAATTCAATGTGGATGGCTTTATCAGACTGACAGTAAGTTCTGGGATGGCAGTAAATTATGTGGTTTTGGCCAGTAATGAGCTCCTTATTACTGTAGGATGGTTTGTGAACGTTTCATGCATCAAGTGTTACATGGGAGTCAAGAAAGAAAAAAAAAAAAA
>NQII01006330.1:37187-85910 GCA_002778355.1 Clitarchus hookeri
CCCCCCCCTCTTCCCCACAAGGCGACACGTGCCGACAATTAAGACTGGAGGCTGGCAAGCATAAAAACCCCTTTTCGAGAGTAGTGAGGAGTCAGTTCATTAGTACTGCGCAGAGAGGTCAGTTCGAGAATTATTACCGCCAGAGACGTTAGTTCGAGAGAGCAGTCAGTCGAAGATCGCCGAGCAGAGAGTTAGATCAGGGGTTCTGACCCCTGGCCACGTCAGTAGAACAGCAGTCCAGTGAGACGGCATCCAAGCATTTAGCTAGTGCGGGATTTCTGGACACTTTACAAGTAATGAAAAACACAAGATGACCTTTCCACACATCAATAGTCAACAATGCTCTGCCACACCGAGATACTGTGTGCGCATGCATGCAGATATTTTTTTTACTCTCTCGTAACTTTAAAATTCACTGACTTTTCAAGGTCCATAACAACTGAACTTTTCAAGACCTTAAAACCAAACACTTAAAATTACAGGATTCTCAAGGACTGTAAAAATATTGACTATCGAAATGTAATTTAAGTTCTTTAGTGGAATAATTAAATCCTACTTGATACTTTCAGAAATACTCAATATAAACTCACCTCCACTGTGGGATTTCCTCGAGAATCAAATATCAGACGAGCGAACAACTTTTGCAGTGGCATTTTGGGAATGTTACGATGTGCAGAGAAATTTCTGAAATAGGAGAAATTGCACACCAGTTAGTATTTATAACAGTAATTTTGAAGACAAAAATAAACATCACACAAGTTCTGGGGCCAAAATATTTGGCATGTAAGCAATTGTCTACTTGAGAAAGACCTGCCAGATAAAGAAAATGCTTTTATAAGCACACACTAAAAAACACTGTACTGCTGTCCTGAAAGGCAGACAGGATTATCACACCTAGAAAACTGAAATTTTTGCTACGTGTTAATTTCACCATACGTCAGTTCATAAAAATTACCACTTGGAACACCATAATATTCCAAAAAACCCAATACTTGAGTGCTAATGACTATACAATTATGGCAAACTCCATTTAACTCTGATGAATTCAGGCAACGTAATATTACACATTGCCAGGAATTTTTTTAAGTTCACAGCAATGTAACTAACGTCAGCAGCACTGAAATGTTAATTTGCATTTCTGCCATAGTGTAAATTTCATATTTACTTTAAAACAAAGTGGACCTAACTAATCAGCACAATTCAGAGTGGGGACAGAATAATTTTCTGCCTAGTAAAGGCATTATTAAAATCTCTGAATGGTAATTCGGAGAATTAGTTTCCCTTCAGTTGGAAAAATGTATCCTAACTACAACCATTCATTTCTAAACCAACATGAAAATTTATCTATTTATGGCTATTCATGTATACCATGAATAATTTGTACAAAAATTTAGAAGCACTAATAAATTACAGAAAAAGCCAGGAGGACTGCTACCAATGAAAGCAAGTAATTATATGGTTCTGGCTCTGAAGTACTGTAGCAAATTAACAGTGCACAGTACAGTTTTACAAAATAGCACTTTCATTGGTGCATTTAACTTGAGAATTCCAGTACACTATACCAGGCACCGAACTTCTTTGCCGCTCGAGGACAGTTGATCAGCAGTGTCCCTCCCAGTAGCCTATTACTGCTGCGCGCTGTTGCCTAGTTCGCAGTGTTACAGTGGTCAAATCGAGTCTAGCGTTGTGCATGATGGTTTGGTATAAACTGCTTTCTTATGAATGAATATAAAGCAAAGAGTAAAGTTTTAATGATAAGACACATATAAGATGATCTTTTATCCAACCTTGAAAGGTTGAATTTCCAGGGTATTTATTTACACCACAAATTATGCTAGAAAAACCATATAAATTTTATTGTGTACAAACTATCAAGGTGTTGTTTCTTTTAAAGAGAATAAGTGAGATTGTTCATAAGAATTTTGTTTGAAATGCTGGTAGCATTTCCATAGTAGCAGCTTTTCTATTTAAAAAAAAACCCCCCGAAAAGTGGTATATTTCCACTCTACTAATTACGCAGAACATGAATATACTAGGGGCATTAACGTATGACTAATTTAGTAATATGTGCCTACCTAACCCCACAATGAGTGAATCACTATTTTACATTTTTTAACTAACCTAGGATTGTAGGGTTTTAAACTAACCTCAGATTTTAGGATTTTAAACTTACTTAGGATTTTAGTCTAATCTAGGATTTTAGAGTTTTAAAGTAACAGTTAAACACACTGGAAGCCTATGAATATACTCACCTACATAGGCGGCAGGTACAATTCCATTGTCCTTGACCCATTCCACTGCCGCGCATCTTACCACAATCGACAAAACACCACAATCTACTGAAACATCCCAGTAACACCCGCCACATAGGCGAATATTATGCACAGAAGCACTCGTTCTTGCACCCTCCATTCTTAAATCACATGCCTTCGCACGGTCGGATTCGGACATCACAACTCACGCCAGCAACAACACAACAGCACTGTCTCGCATCTCAAATGCAACTAATGGCATCTTGACTTCCACGTAAAATTCAGTGACGATGACGTCTACAGATCACAGCCAATAAGGTGACGGCACAATGCGAATTTGTTCACGTTACTAATGCATTACTTCACCAAGAATCATGGCGTCCGACGTAAAAGTGACGAACTGCTCATACTTTTAACTATTTTATTTAATACATTCTACTTATTTTAACATTACACCCTCCTTAATATNGACGTAAAAGTGACGAACTGCTCATACTTTTAACTATTTTATTTAATACATTCTACTTATTTTAACATTACACCCTCCTTAATATGAACAAGGTAAGCTGTGCAGAACCCATTAATGCTACTTTTGTTGGTCTAGGACGTTTCCTTCAGAAAAGCTTCTACTCTGGATAATTACAGTGTACTGTTTGTAAAAAGAAATTTTCAATTATTTAATATAAGGAAAGATTATCATATGTACGAACAAGAAACAGGCATCTGATGGGTAACTACCTTAAGTTATATACGTCGAGATGGACTACAAAAGTATAACTTTCTGCCTGAATTTGGTGAATATCGGTTAACTTTTTCAAGAGATGGGACACAAAAGCTCAATTTTTCATGTGGTGCTATCTTCCAAAATCCCGGGCAAATGAGTTTATATATTAGGCCCATATCATTTGAAGCTTGCATAAATTCAAGTTAAGCTGAAATCTGTTACATTGTTTCAAAGGTACTGAATACTAAGGTAAACTACTTTTGTCACCTTTTTAAAATAAGTGCAGAGCCAACAAGAAACATGTCAGTTTAGGCCTACATGGTGTACTGTACTACTGCTCGTTTGACTAATTTGGTAGAAATCTGTTGATTGTTTCCCAAGATATGACCTCTTCATTTTGCATGTGGTGCTTTCTAACTAAATGGCGGATAAAAGAGGCTTTGAGTTGGCACATTTTATGGTTATAGTACGTAATTTCAGCATAAATCAGTTTGGATGAAATTAGTTAAACGTTTGGGTAAATAAACCTAAAAATATTTACGAAGCCACGGTTGTGGAAATAAGTGCTTGACAAAATTGGTGGTGTAGTTCCCAAGATATAACGTTAAAGCTTTATTTTTTCATGTTTTAATATATTCCAAAATGGCTGATTAATAACATTATCACATATTCTTTATTCAATGCTTACATCGTGCACTTTCAAAGCACCAAAATCTGGTTTAATACTGCCAAACAGTTCCTGAGGTCACATAGTAGCCTTAATTTTAAAATTGTCACCATTTTGAAAATAAGTACCAGACTATTAAAAACTATAAAAGTCGCATGTGCTTACTAAATACTTGACTTGGACTACCATTTGGTGAAATTAAGTTCGCGGGTTACCAGTTATTAATATTATTCCAGACAGACATTTGGGTGATTGTATTAGCCTATCTTTTCTTAGGAAAGTTGGCGGTAAATATCCAGTTTAGCGGTTTTTCTGAAGGAAACTTCCTAGACCAACAAAAGTAGCATTAATGGGTTCTGCACAGCTAACCTTGTTCATATTTAGGAGGACGTAACGTTAACATAGTTAAAAAGTACGAGCAGCCCGCCGCTTGTTAATGCCATATGCCATGATTTTTGGTGACNGACGTAACGTTAACATAGTTAAAAAGTACGAGCAGCCCGCCGCTTGTTAATGCCATATGCCATGATTTTTGGTGACGACATGATTTCTGCAGTCACCTTATTGGCTTGTGGGTATTGTTGCGTCATGTGATTTTAACTGTCATTTTTTAACAGCTCAGTAGCCGTTGTGTTGTTGCCGGGGTGAGTTGTGACGTCCCAATCAGACTGATTTAAAAACGGAGAAAGCAAGAACGAGTGCTTCTGTGGGTTATATTTGCCTCTGAACGAGTGCTTCTGTGCATTATATTTGCCTATGAATTAGTGCTTCAGTGCGTAATATTCACCTATGTGGCATTTTAGTAGATCATGGTGCTTCGTCGAGTGAGGCAAGGTTGAATTAGCCGAGGACCCACCGCCTACCTAGGCAAGTTAATTGATATTCTTCCGGTGTGTTTTATGGTTCCTTTAAATCCCTAACATCCTAGATTCGACTAAATTCGTTGGTTGGTTTATAACCCTAAAATCCGAGATTCGTTTGAAACCCTAAAATCCGAGATTCGTTTAATATCCTACAATCCTAGGTTAGTTTAAATATTTAAAATAGTGATTTACTCATCATGGGGTTAGGTGGGCACATATTACGAAATTAGTCATACCTTAATAACCCTAGTATATTCGTGTTCTGCATAATTAGTAGAGTGGAAATATAAAACTTTTCGGTTTTTTTTACAGAAAAGCAGCTAAACTGGATATTTACCCTCTATAACATCGAGATCTTGTGAGCAGATGAGTGTGAAATGAGGCAGTATGGGGCAGCAACAGAATGCAAGGGTGGGGGAAGCTGGAGATCCGCGAGAAAACCCGCCCACCAGCAGACCAGNAGTATGGGGCAGCAACAGAATGCAAGGGTGGGGGAAGCTGGAGATCCGCGAGAAAACCCGCCCACCAGCAGACCAGTGTCACCGCCCGGAACGAATCCTACATGCGAAAATCCGGGGGCGATCCCGACGGGAATTGAACCCGGTTCGCCTGGCGGAATGCGGGTAGTCTAACCACTACTATGTAGCCCTTCGAGCAGTCAGAGTTAGTTAACTCGTCAACTACTAAAATGCAGAATACGCGACTGATTGCACGTTGTGAACAAGTGTTTCCTAATAAAAACAAATCATTTCCTGAGCCGACCACAGATAGTGAATCTGCCATTACTTTCCCAACCTTTACACCATGCATGACGCCACTCCCCAATTCCGGACTATCCTGTACTTTTATTTCTCACCGCATACGTGTAAAAATCGTTACACACACAGTACAATGAATCTATACATAAACACGTTTCAACTAAAAACGGATATGCCTTAAGCTCAATACGTGTATTAGGAGGATATGAACACATTTCCTGTAAAACAACTTATGGCCTTTAGTCACAATCACGCTTAGGTAAATCACAATTTATTAATCTTTATGGCAAATAGAACAATTTAGTAATATGAATTTTATTAATCTTTNACGCTTAGGTAAATCACAATTTATTAATCTTTATGGCAAATAGAACAATTTAGTAATATGAATTTTATTAATCTTTATGGCAAATAGAACAATTTAGTAATATGAATTTTATTAATCTTAATAGCCGGCTTCTTCGACCNTTTATTAATCTTTATGGCAAATAGAACAATTTAGTAATATGAATTTTATTAATCTTAATAGCCGGCTTCTTCGACCAACAATGGTATGTCATTTACAAAAACTGTAAATTTTCCCTAAATTTAACAAATTGCGGAACTCTTAACTTACAACTACAACAACATTTTTAAAATATGTTTTAGTTTCGGAGACTTTTATATATACATACCTAACAAACCTGGAAATAACTGACTCACCACCCACAGAGCACAAAACTTTCGCCCTGAATGACCTTCTGAAACCTGAAAGGACGAATAATAATGGCATGATCCTGAGCACATAAATCGATGTATAACAAAAGTCGATAGACTTTAAAACGATATTAATATCGGACAGTTGTCAAAGAGGAGAAAATGTAATCATTATACTACAATTCTGTATGAATATTGTAGTAAAGCTTAATAGCCGTATTTTCATGGTTGTATCGGTAAAAACGGGGTGGTTTCGCGCACCTGTTCACTTTGTTTAGAACGCACGGTGACCGGGTAACCAGCGTTCACCAATTTTGGGTAAAGGAGCCAGGAACAAGTTTATAGAATTGTTAAACGGTAGTTGAAGGTTGCTGTTCTTCGTTTCGAATTCCGGGCAAATATGTTTTCCGGGTTTCTTTGCTTCCCTTTTAATGTTCAAAATTGATGAATATTCGGTTATTCAAATTGAAGATGGTACCTTATTTCGGGACGAAAGCAGGAACGTTTTAAAGAAAAGGTTGGAGGAGAATATTACAAACTTTGATAACCTCCATCTGTACGTAAAGTACGTTTGGTTTAGTTATGGTATTTCGTGTCTTTATGAAGTTTTAATAGATGCTTTGCTTCGTTGTACCTCGAGCTACATATCTAACATGTGAATGGTATTATTTTCAGGTGATAAGTACAAGTTCGCCGTCTTTGTTTACAACAAGCATTTCCACGAAATGAACATTTTGTTGTGAATGCTGATGACCAGCCTGTTACCATATCAAACGCGAAAATATGCCTATAAAGAATAGCCACTTTCGAAAATCGGGAAAATAATACCTGAAAATGTTATATATGGTAATTACTAATCACACTTAATACGAGTTTTATTGGGGCTTTACATAATTTGCAGTATATATCATGAAATGTGATGGTGATGAAGGTGATGGTGGCTATGAAGATTGCGGTGTTTATGCAGTAAAATGGGTGTCCAATATATTTTGACGTGTATCAGGCATCCATGTGTGCTTTTGAGACTACTTGCACATCCGTGGTCACTTACACCAACTAGCCGAGCCCGGACCGAAGCGAATAGCCTTCCCCCAGAATGCTAGTATGGGCTGGCTAGAATGGAAAGCATCAGCCTTGTCGTCATGTACTATGTGACTCAGTGACAGTCTTGCTTCATTTACGTCAACAGGTAACACATGGCAGAAAATAACATGCGGTCCAACACGGTGTCCTCACGAATGCCGTAGCCATCAATTAAAGGGAACTTCGGTCCCAGCTTGCGCCGCGACACTCGAAGTCCTCCCTAACGACGTGATGCCAGAAGGCCTACTGGCAGAAATAAAGTGCTATGCAGTGAATTTAATCCCAAAGCTACTATTTTTGATAGCTTCGGGATTAATTACCAAAATTAATTACTTTTGATTTACACAAACACTTTAACCAACCAATTTAATTTAATGCCTTTATTAAATTACAAATCGAGCATGGNTTACTTTTGATTTACACAAACACTTTAACCAACCAATTTAATTTAATGCCTTTATTAAATTACAAATCGAGCATGGCTACCCACACCCATTTTCAGGAATGGACTTGTTCAAACCGCTCAAAATGGAACACTTGGACTCGCCCATAGCCGAAATGGTATGGCCATTTTGAAAACAGTTATTTTGTTAATTTCAATAATTGCAATTTTCTTTATTATGTGAAAATATATTTATTTATTTTCATTCCAGCAGTCAGCCTACCATGACTCCAGAATATTTAATCAATTTCTCTAGTGCGGTGACATACCCTGTGACATCACAGTCATAGACATAATTAACATTTAATTAAATACGTGGATATCACCATTGTGTATTTTATAATAGAATTGTGTTATGTATCACTTTGTTTAGCTGTACGACGGATCATGTAATTTTTCACTCAACTTTCGGCGCCAGCTTTCGCCAACCTTAGCAGAAGCCAACGCAATGATGTTAGTACGACCTCAGCACTCGGCTCTACCGGCAGCACGGGAGTTTCGCCCCTTGCGAACACCCTCGGCACCTTCAACTTTTGCAGTAATCATTTTCACTATAATAGTAACTAAATTAACTTAACTGGAAGCTTTTTGCTTCTTAGGGTCGAAGGGTTGACCGTTCTGTCATCCTGAAATTCAAACAGGACTTAATGCACCACATGCATTCATTATTTAATTCACCTATGTCTTAGACCCATTGTTCAGCATTGGTCACTGCCAGACCTAGCGCCGGNCTTCAGACCTAGCGCTGGGTCCCTATAAAATAAAGCCTCTTGACTGGGTGGTGTTGGATTAATGTAAGTTTTGAGGGGCGATGAAAAACGTTGTTGAAGGTAGGTTTAGAGTTGGATACCCGACTAGGTGCCAGACACCATCGGCAGATGGTGTCGATTGCTGCTGATGATGATGATCTCAGGGTATGGCAGGTCATTCGCCTGGATGTACGCAGTCCCCCGGTGAAACTGTTGTATGAGCCCCTGTAGACAGGAAAACCAGGCGTTCCCTATGCCTGATACTTATGTCGAAATTAAGTGGGCCTATTCTGGCTCACACACACCTTTTACTTATAAAAGCTCGGTGTTGAATATGCTGTCTATTAAGGTAAATTACGTGAGAATATGGTGAAAGTGGGTTATAAGGGACCCAGAACCCGAAACGCCTGAAGGCAGTGCTTGGAATAAAAAACACGAAGTCTGAAACTTGTGTGTAATGTCACAGGGATGTCACCAACATGTTATTCACCATGCAATTGTATTTTGTAGCATATTAATTAGCATTAAGAGGGTCCATGTTATTTTTCACATAAGTTTTGGCATCAACTTTGGCCACCATTAGCGGAAGCCGACGCCATGATTTTAGCCTGACTCAACACTCAGACCAGCCGGCAGCACGGGAGTTTCGCTCTACGAAGACTCCTTTCGCACATCACTGAACCTACACAGCAGGTACTGGTAAGTGCCAATCCAAACCGAGGACCAGCACAAAACCACTTTTACCGCACAATATGGGCGGAGATTTCAATTCTGTGCTATGCCTTTCGGGCTTAAATGTACAGTATTTCATGCAATTATGGTCCGAGTACTCAATGAGTATATAGATGACTTTGCCCTCACATATTTGGATGACGTAGTTATGTGGTCAGAGACAAGGGAGGACTACATCATGCACCTGTAACTAGTTTTAGAATGACTAGCCATAAACAAACTGAAATATACCAACCGGAAGTGCCACATAGGAAAACAGTTTATACAATTTGTCGGACATCTGGTGGATCAAAGTGGCAGTCAACCAATTCCCGAACAGCTGTTAATCATAAACGATTACATGGTGCCACACACATGGAAACCATTGCGCAAATTCATTGGATTGGTGAACGGGCTGCGAGAATATATATATATTACTTTACCATAGTCACTGTACCACCGACAGACATGTTTTCACCCAACTGGAAATACCAGTGGACCACAGAGCACGGTACATGTTTTGCGGAGCTGAAAGCCAGGTTCCGGCAATGCTTCACACTAGCCTGCCACGGCCCGAGTAAACTCCTGTACTCCAAATAGACACGAGTGAAAAAGGACTGGGAGCAGTTCAATTCCAATACGGGGAGAATCAGGAGTGGTACATAATAGAGTTCAGTAGTCCAAAATTTGGAACCAGAGAACACAGATACGATATGAATGGATGTGAGTGCCTTGCAGAAGTGTGGGCCATCAAGAGTTACCGAGCCTACCTCGAATACCAGTGCAGACAATCGTTGTTTCGTATGACTTCATACCATGAACGAAGGACATAGCAAATTGGCACAGTGGGCATTGCTTCTACAGTCATATGACTTTTAAGTCCAACATATTCCTTGAGCTGTCACGCATGCTTGGCGAAATAGTAGTGTTGGATGAAGAGGAGTGGGATGACCTACTGACCCCTACATCAGCCACCTGCCGAAAACCTAGCGAGGGCGTAGTTAGCTGCAACAACATTGAGACACTGGCAGGAGTCTAACTCAGGCTGGACGAACTTGAGCCGCACATGTTAGCCACACAACAACAGTGCCAAGACACCCAACACCTCATAGCAGAAATAATACAAAGTTAAGGAGAATTGTGGCGATTGGAAGAAGCACGCGTGGCAATCAGGCCACATCAACCGGAAGTGCCATGTCTCTACGTTCCCAAGGAAGCACGTCGACAGGTGTTATGTCATGCACATGCCAGGCAGTTTGCAGGTCATCCAGGAACACAACAAACAACAAGAAACATGCAATCTAATTGCATGGAGTGAAGCAACAACAGCCACGATTGCCAAAACNCAATCTAATTGCATGGAGTGAAGCAACAACAGCCACGATTGCCAAAACAACCACTCGAACCGATCTCATTAGACTTGATGGGCCCTTACCCCCACACAACACCCGGAAAATGCTTTATTTTAGTCGTAAGTGACTCGTTTTCCAGACAGAAGCCTATCCAGTTTCCAGGGCACGTACATGTAACATCGCACGTGTACTGGATGCCGAGTTATAACCCCGCTGGTGTTACACCAAAACACTATTCATGGACAATGGTACAGAATTCACAAGAAGAAAGTGGCATGACCTGTGTACTAAGTAGGAGGTAGCGCACCATACCACGACCATTTACCACACTTGGGCCAACCCAACAGAGCATCGAAACCAGGACCTCAAAAACTAGCTGCGCCTGCAGGTTGGCAAGAATCACGCACAACCTGTGTCAAACACCTACCAGCGGCTCTTTTCGCCATAAGACAATGCATGAATTTGGCTACGTGCCAATCACCTGCCAGAATCTTACAAGGCTGATAACTACCATTGCCTGGGTAATTCGCCTGTCACCACAGAGAGAGTGTGGGTGAAGCAGAGGACAGAGCAGCTAAGCGAAAGCGCCAAGAGGCAGACCTGCAGCCGCAGGCAGGAACCAAGCCCGCTATATAGCGAAGTGGATTCTGTAAACCACGTGGCCACTACTCAGATTACCATCCGGACAGATCCTGACAGTTGATGTATGTTAGCGAGAGTAAGCTCTCCAAAATCACAAACAATTATTGCATGGGGTTCACCCCGAAGTGGAGCGGACCGCACGCAGTAAAAAGTCGCTCGGAAACACCACCTATTTGTAAAGGCAAGAAACAAGAGGAGAGTCGCCATATATATACAATGACAACCTCCGCCTGGTCATAGAAGAGACCAGCACTGAAATGCCTAGCACCGAGATGCCCAGAGCCGTGACGCCCAACCAAGAAGTCGTCGAAAACAATAAGAGAGCAACAACACTAGCGGCCCATCAAAACCACAACTCTTGGCCACCAGGAGCCAGTATCTTGCTGTACTCCCACAGGCCTTACTAACTGAGGCCGCGACACCGGATCCAAACACCGACTACCTGTTGCGCCTGACGGTGTATGAGTCGCATGGGTGTCTGTGGTTTCAAGGGGTCATTGAAGAGGAGCTCGTTTGACATGAATCGTGCGTACTCATGTGCTCTCGTGACCACTAGCACTTCCGCAGTCACTTACACCACCTAGCCAACACCGGGCCGAAGTTAACACGCAGCCGCGAGTATGTCATTATGAGTCGGCGAAAACGGAACACACCATTCTCATTGTCATGTACTACGAGACTCAAGTGACTGTCTTGCTTTATTTACTTCAAGAGGTAATTCTTGGGGGAAAATAACAAGAGGTCCAAAATGGTGTCCTCCCGAAATCCACAGTAGACAGGCATCCCGTAAATTGGAGGGAACTTCGATGCAGCTCGTGCTGCGATCCCGGCTTCCTCCGCAGCTGCGTGACATCGACCGGCCTGCTGGCTGCGATATCAGTGCTATGTGAATCCAAGTGCAGTTAAACAGTATGGAATAAAATCCCGAAGCAATACAAAGTGTAAAAATCGCCGTAGCCAAATAAATTAAATTCATTTCTTTACTAAAACCTCAAATGAGCATTGCTACCCACACCTATTTTCAAGGATGGATTCGCCCATCTCACCCAAGCTGGAACACTTAGACTCGCCCATCGGCGAAACAAACCAGAAACTGAAATACACTTGCGAAACTTACCAGAAACTGAAATGCATTTTCAGTTTACCGTTATGCCAGTCATTTTTAGTATATTAATTATGTTCAATGTTTAAATGGGTAATTGTGTATTTTCTTTACTGCAGACTGCCTATCAAGGCCTTACAGTTTCTATTTCATTTTTCTAGTTTGGTGACATCCCACGAAATGTCACAGTCACAAACATAATTAACAATTAATCATGGGGATGTCAGTCACCAACATGTTGTTCACATNCCCACGAAATGTCACAGTCACAAACATAATTAACAATTAATCATGGGGATGTCAGTCACCAACATGTTGTTCACAATGAAATTGTCTTTTCTAGCATATTCATTAGCATTAAGAATTTTCATGTTATTTTCACGAAATTTAGACGTCCGCTTCGGCCACCACTAACGGAAGCCGACATCATGATTTTATCCTGACTTCAGCACTCAGGCCAGCCGGGAGCACGAAAGTTTCGCTCCATACACACTCCTTCGGCACATTCATTTTAGGTTGCAATCACTTTCAATTCAATATTATTTTCATGTGAACGGAACCTTTTTCTACATCATGCCGAGGGGACGACTGTCTGTCTTGCTGTCATCTTTAACAGGACTTAACGCGCACTGCAAAACTGCATCTAATTTTCATAGCTTAGGACCTCATTGATCAGCAATGGTCACCGCAGACCACAGTGCCGTGTCAGCATATACTCATCACATATCAGAGTAAGCGCATATGTATCAAAGAAGTAAGTAAGTAAAAGTCTTGAATAACCACGAGTTGACTTAACTCCTTGGGGTTCTTGGGGCTCTACACCCTACTGCAACAGAACAAGTGTAATTAAGGCGTGTGAGGTGGCCTACAGCCTCGCCGGCATTAAGAGTGAATGAATACACTAGGTATGTGCAATTATTGGTAAATTCATCATTCATAAGCACCACAGATCGACAAGGGACTCCAAGGATCCACAGGCCAACGACCGCACGACCCTGACTTACTCATGCTCACTGAGTTATGGTAACGGGCAATTTCACCAGTTTTCTCCTTAAATTAGCAAGCCGAGAGTAAGGCAGCTGCCTACATCAACATCCCTGGAACCCCCTACACGTCATTTTTGAAACTAATCATTAATTTTTATAAAGTCTTTCACAGGGTATAAAGGTAAAGAAAATTACAATTAAAAAGTGTCGGAATATCATTTAATTTTGTTCAATTTCTCAAGACCTATTTTGTGTATATCCACGAAGGGATTCGACTACATAATATATTAATTACTAGTAGACAAGTATACATATAGTATATTATACAAAAAGACGTTCATAGATATTGTTTATACACTGATGATGTGTATTGCCATGATAAATTTAAATACATTCTATGGACAATGTTGCACTGAGACAGGAAAGGAATGCGCATCGATTTTTGTTTATGCAACAGTTGTTTGCTGGGTATGTTCGCCAATTCCGTGTACCATGTGAATTTGACTGTGTGGAGGTTTGTGAATCACAAGTTTTGTTATGTGTGTTTCATTGCAAATAATTCTGTTAGATTGTAATTAATTCTGTTTGACATGTTCAATCATATTATTGTTCGAAAATACGAGTGTTTCTGTGCCATTATGTTTATGTGAAACGTTGGAATCTAATAATTGTGTGGAAATTTAAGTGTCTGTGGAGTTTCGACAAATTTAATAGACCGTTCTTAATAACCTAGGAGTCATGACTACCGCTTCAATGGGTGAGTAACATAATACATTTGGAGTTTTAACATGGAAAGTCTATATAATGTAGTGAAATGTACTGCATACTGCGTGAGTGTGGTAATTGAAGGGTTACGTACTTTTACCTCCATTCATGTAAAATGCAGCAGATATAACCAAATTAAACCTAATTTCACGATAGGTAAATAACAGGGGTGGATGAACCAATGCGAGCATAGTTATACATTTCTAACACACTATCTGGTGTCGGCACACTCTCCCCATGCAATCATATATCGGGAAGTTAGTTTGAGTTAGGTTAGGTCTTTTTGTATTTAACATGGTTAATAAACTTAAATTACATTTAATTTCTTTAACTTCTAAGTATTTTATCCCACAATTTCCCTAATCTTGATAGCCCTCCCCACTATCGCATTTGGTAGTATGTACTGCAAATGTCATGTATCACGTTGTAAATTCGTGTTCAGTATGATTAGTAATTTTAATTATTAGTGGTAAAGAAACCCAAATGACATGCAATTAAAATTTATGTTTACGTGTTTTACCCCACAATTTCCCTGATCTTGATAGCCCTCCCCAATATCGTATTTGTGGTTTGAATTGATAATATGTTGATGAACATAGTGAATCCGTTTTCTGTGTAATCAGTAGAGTGGAATGATATAATTCTGTGATTTTTTTTCTTTTTATTTCGCGGAAAGACACTATTCTGTACAATTACTGGGATTTTAATAAACAAACAGTTTATGAAGCATTTTCGGAAATTCGTCGATGGACCCATCAGTGGTTGATTCAGAAGTTAACGAATTTTTTGAATATTAGGTTGATTTTCAGTGCTGTTATCTTCTGCTTACAACCGCAAATTAATGCCACTACACACAAATTGTAAAAATTTTATCGCTCGTTTGTAAAACTCGACATCTGAATTACTTATTTTGGAATGCTGGAAAATTACGAGATTGGGGTCTTTCCTTTTATTTTTCAGAGAAAGCATTCGAAAATTAATCGGTTAATATTTTTGTTCATATCCATCAGATCCATTGGAGTTTCAGGCGTGTTGAACTGGTGGATCAATCCGTTTAACCGGAATCAACAGAAATAATAGTTTTCTAACATCCGGTGTACAACGGTGGATGCACCCATTATGCACTGGTGAATTTTCGAAAGCACACGAGTATTCGCATTTCCAATGCCTACAGAGCAGTTCACTGTATAATCGAAAATTGTAGTTATAGAGGATATAACCTGATGACAATTGCATTGAATTTCCAATAAAATATGAAAGTTGTGTTTGTTCGCATATATATTTGGCCAATAAATAGAAATTCTCGAGGCTATACATGAATTAACATGAACTAATGGTTTATATCGGTTATTTTTATGCTCATTTGTTGAAAGTTAGGAAATTATCATGTCCACATTTGATAACGTTCGACATTTAAAATCAAAGTGAAAATGAAACTAATGCAGATCTGCACTGGCCATAGTTATGTCAGTATTAATTAATGTATGTAAAAAATAAATGATTCATTGACCAACTCATATGCAGCTCGGTAGTTATAACGAATTGATTCTTTTCGTAAAATTGTACAAAATATTTGAGAACTGACTCTATGTTGAATAGATGCATGTTTGTATTACATTATTTTTTTCTCCAGATTAACAAAGGTGACATGAGAGTGTGAATGCACGCCTACAATGGCAAGTTGATGCAGATGTCCGGTATTGCAGGTGCAAACAGACGCCAGAGGGTGATCAGGTCTCGAGTCTCCTGATATGCCGCTTGGGGCAGTTGTATCTCTCGCGTCGCTGTTTGCATTGACGCCCTCCTGGTTAGGCTTTGTGATCCGGGGTGTCTCGATGCCTGTCTCTTCGACTGCCAGGCATAGATTTTCTTGGTGGATGGTGACGCTCCTTCAGATTCTTACATTTAAGAGTTAGGTTGCGTATTCTACGGTTTCCAACACTGTACGTGGCTTGCTTCACTTTGGGGCGAAATCCCCACAGCTGTTTTCTGTACTGCTTGATAACTTGTGTTCTCTGACATATACGAATTGTCTGGATCTTGGTCTGAGCTAGGGGAAGGGGGGCATGGTCGCTGGAACCCACTTCGAAATGTAGCGCACCTGGTTGCTCAGGAGTACAGGTTTGCTTCGTGCTGCTGCTGCTGGNTCGCTGGAACCCACTTCGAAATGTAGCGCACCTGGTTGCTCAGGAGTACAGGTTTGCTTCGTGCTGCTGCTGCTGGGTTGCACTGTCCCTTAGCTTCTCCCATACTCTCTGTGCGCCAGACGGCGAACTCACCGAGCAGTGGAAGTTCATGGTCCTACAGTACTTTCTGAAGGTGAAGAGAGCAGCTGTCAGGTTGTTTGGCCAATCCCACATTGTTTTTCCCAACCTGCAGGCGCAAATGTGTCTTGAGGTCCTGGTTTAGATGCTCGGTCGGGTTGACCGACCAAGGTGTAATGTACTACTCCTTACTTTGTACACAGTTTGTGCTACTGTCTCCCCATGAACTGTATGCCTTTCTCAGTTAGTAACACTTAGGCGGTAACCCCAGTGGGGTTATAACTCGGTCTCCAGTACATGAGCTATGTTGCGTGCTTGTGCACTGGAGACTGGATATGCCTCTGTCCACCTGGAAAATGAGTCGCTCACTACTAGGATAAAGTACTTTATGGCTGTTGTTCCATAAGGACGCAGTAGGTTTAGTGAGACTGTCTCGAATGACTCAGTCGGCACTCGTGGCTCTTGTTGTATTACTCCGTCGGTGTGGCGGCTTTTGAAGTGGTTACAGAGTACACATTCGCGCACGTACCGGCGAACATCACGAGTGGCTCCTGGCCAATAAAATTGGGTCTGCACATTTCTTGTAGTTTGTAGTGCACCTGGGTGACATGCAAACAGAATGACTTGCACATGGTGTAACTACAGTTGTTGCATGTCTTTGGCACATAGAGGTACCTTAGTGCTTTAAGTCGGTGGGGCCAGGTCTCTAGGCATGTGTCTTTCACTCGCCATCATTCTTCGCTGTTTTATATTAGTTCGCCTAGATAGTGCTGCGTTTCGGGGCACTGTTGTTGTGCTATAACAACTTGGACCTGGAGCTAATCCAGTCTAGGTTCGATTCCCATTGGCACTTTCGATTACATTACAGCTCGCTATGCCCTCGTCAGATTTTCAGCTGCTTGCTGCCATAGGAGGCAGTAGGTCATCCCACTCATTTTCATCCACTGCTACAGTTTCGCCAGATGTACATAACATTTCAACGACTAACTGAATTTCGGCACTGGGAATGTGCTACACTTCAAAATCATACAACTGGAGAAATAATGCCCATGGTGCTAGCATACTGTGTGCTTCCCTCACGGAGTACATTCATACTAGGCAGTGGTTGTCAATCCGGAGCATGAAGCAATGGTATTCAAGTAAGGCTCGATACCTCTTGACAGCCGATACGACAGCTAGGCACTCGCGCTCGTTCACGACGTACCTTTACTCCGTTAGTCCAAACTTTTCACTTCTGAAATCAATAATTTGATGCTCCTGATTGTCCTCATGTTGAAACAGGATGGCTCCTAAACCCTTTTCACTTGCACCTGTTTGCAAATATAGGTGTTTCCTCGGGTTGTGGCTGGCTAGAATAGTGCACTGACGGAACTGGTCCTTTAGATCCTCAAAGCCAGTGTCATGTTCTGCTGTCCACTGGTACTTCCAGTTGAGGGATAGCATACCCAGTAGTGGCACTGTTACTACTGCGAAGTCGCGGATGTACTCACTCAGCTAGTTTACCAAGCCAAAACATTTCCTTAGTTGTTTATGTGTGCGTGGCACAGCATAATCGTCTATGATGGTTTGCTGTTCAAGTGTCGGTCTACTGCTGTGTTTATCGACCAGATGGCCGAGAAACTGAATGTAAGGCTTCCAATGTGGCACTTATGGTTGGCACACATCAGCTAGTTNCAGCATAATCGTCTATGATGGTTTGCTGTTCAAGTGTCGGTCTACTGCTGTGTTTATCGACCAGATGGCCGAGAAACTGAATGTAAGGCTTCCAATGTGGCACTTATGGTTGGCACACATCAGCTAGTTGATCGCTAGCTGATCAAGGACCAGTGACAGATGTTTGATGTACTCCTGCCTCATATCTGACCAAACTTCTACATCATCCAAGTACACAAGAACAAAGTCACCTATGCGTCTGTCAAGTATCTGGAACATTATTGCTTGGAACATTGACGGTGCTCACTTGAGCCCGAAAAGCATTACACAAAACTAGAATTTACGCCAATCTGGTGCAGTGAAGGTTGTTTTCGCCCTGGTCTCTGGCTTGATAGACACATGTCAGTACCTGCTGCGGAGGTCTAGTGACAACACAATGTTTGCTAGACCAAGCACATGATGTGTGTCCCTGACACTTATTTTTGGTGGCATTGTACTTTTGGTGAACAAATTGATTGGCCTAAAGTCAACACAGAAATGCCACATGCCATCTCCCTCGTATGTTGTCGTGTAGTGAGCTGCAGTATCTGTGGTGACTGTTTTAATCGTCTGACATCTACGAACCCGACACGCACGAAGGTTGTGTGAAGCTGCGGTATCTACCCATGCATGATGTGGTTGGTTATTGAGAGTTATTGGTATTCTGATCATCTGGTGATTGCTCTTGGTAAGCTGTTGAAGCAGTATTTTTTGTGGTTTTGGTTGTGGTCTCTTGAAAGTGACCAGGGGTAAGTGAGTGCCAAGCTTTCCTACCCCAACAGGCCATTACCAGCCAGTTGTGTTTTACAGTCTGTCGGTGCTGTGTCCTAAGCACTACATTGCGAACAGTCACTATGCCAATGGAATTGTTGACCTTCACAGTTTCGGCACACGTAGTGGGGGCATCCCCTTCCAGCTTGGCCCCTCGTACTGGCCTCCACCGACATGACTGAANTTGTGCGGGTGGCCTCAGGGTCTTTGCGGATTGGCAAGAATGTTGACCCGGTCGTGCCACGAGCAGATGGTGGTTGCGTGGGCCCGCTACCCTGTTATGTGTCACGCATGTGGTGTTGGAAAACCCCATCCCATTCACGATGCGAGGGTTCATGTTCCCTAGCTTTTTGATCAAGTAGTGTGGCTGACCACATGAATGCTTGAATGATACTATGTATGAAGGGAACCAAATCAGATCTGTTCTCTTGTCCCACTGTGATGGCCACTACTTCTAACACTTCTGTTTACTTCATTTGTGATTGAGAATGTTTTATGAGATTTAATTTATGGGTGGGAAATGCTGTTAAAGTCTCCCTGGCGGTTTGAGTTTGTAACACTGCATGGCTTAGAGCTTGTAGGGAGAAATACATATTTGAATAACTGCACTGAAACCCATTCCAAAATTCAACCTACTGCATGACATAGTGATTCACTGTATGCCACCACAAATGCTCATCTCCCCTGAGCTGTCCCCCAACACAATTGGGCCATTCCTGTTCGCTCACTCCGTACCTGGTTAAATGCACTGTGCCGTCTCTCAGGAACGCATGCGAGTCCTCGGTGGGTGGCCCAGATAATGTGGGCAGTGACTGGATCCGTGCTTGAGTGCTGACCTGCTCAGCTGAGGTTGACTGTGTGGCTGCGCCTGTTGAGTGTGCATGTGGCCACACAAAGAAATTGGTGCTGGTGTCATTTATGGCACCGCCCATGGTGCTGCTGTGGGTGGAAGTCTCGTGGAATGCGCCAATGGGCTGTTGTATTGTCTGATTGACTCTGTGCATGTGGCTGGTGCATGTGACAATGTCATTAATTTTACACAACTCGCTATATTATATGAAACTATTCTAGCCCACAGGGGTGAGGGTAGCAATACAGTAACTGCATAATTTAACACTGTATTGTTAAATCACTCATTGGAATGTAAATTACTATTGCTTTTTAATAACATATTTTGGATCACACACGACACTGACAGTGATTTTCAGGGAGATTGTCGCACAGGACACTGAGAGGGTGGCAAAGGGTCCATGCGGAGATGTAGGATGTCGCAGGGCGACGTCCCTCGAGGCATACTTCAATTACCCTGTGTTCTGACAGTGGGGGAATTTCTCTTGCATTTTCCTTATCCAAACGATTAATATCCCCCAGAGTTACCTCTTGGGGAATTAAAGTAGGATGGTCACTTGGAATCTGTAAGAGCTATGGCGGCGGATGTTTTGCAGCAACATTTTCTGTCTTGTTAAGAACCGATCTTTTCGGGGCGTGGTGGTGCCATGCCAGTGCAGGTGTCGGTGCTGCAGCAGGACGTGTGGATGCGAGGGAACAAGCAATACATCGTAAATGTTTTGATAAGTTAATGAGCTACACTTGAGTCCAATGGGTATCGCACAAAACTATAATTGTCGACCATCTGTGGCGGTGAAAGCTGTTTTATGGTGGTCTGAAGGTTTTATAAGTACTTTCCAGTATCCACTGCCCAGGTCGCAGAAGATAAAAATTTTGGCATTTCCCAAGATGTTCAAAGTATAATTGATGCTAATTATTGCAGGGATGCACTCTTAGTCAAATGATTATACATGTGAAAATCGATACAAAACCTCGAGTTTCCATCATTTTCATTTTTAGGTGCAAGTCTTATGGTGGGGTTGTATCTGCTCTCGGATGGCTTGATAATAGTCTCTGACAATGTCATCAATTTTTTTATGTATAAAATCGGATCACTGTACTCAATGCCCTACTACTGTGGTTCGTTTTAGATGATCTGCGGTAGTGAACTCATCTGCAAATTCATTAAGAACGCGCTTGATAACANTCCGCTTGAACACATAGTGATACTGTTCTAGTACTACATGCTGAAAACTGTCTAGCTGAACATCGAGCTAAATTATTTATTTCTATCTTCCTAGGTTGTAAACAGCACAGTGTTCATTGGAGTCAAAATGAACACTGTCTTTAGCTATTTCGAGAATGGTGTTATGTTCTATCAACCAGGGTATAATCCCAAAATTGCATCTTTGCGGTTTTCGTCTCATACCAACATTGTTACTGATATTTCTATGTCCCTGATTTTTAATGAAATTACATTTTCTCCTAGCATTTGGCTGTTACCAGAGAGTATAGCAAGTTGGCCACACTTCTTAACATCTGCTTAATTTACAAACCCCGCATGCACGAATTTAAGGGATGATGTGGTGACAGTAGCACAGTCACTTAATCGCACTGGAATGTGCAACAATCACATGTGGTACTTACTTAGCCAGTGTATGTTGGTAAATGTGAGCTGTTTTTGGTTGGTGTAGCAGTTCTAAATGATGTGGTGACAAAGTAGGGTGCCCCAAATCACCCTACCTCATGTGGTATTACCCACTGGCTGGGTTTGGTGGTTTGGGAGCTCCCTTTGTGGTATTGCTAGTCCATGCAGACGTGGCAGTGAGGCAAATGGATGTGGTGCGTTTGTGGGCAGATGAGGAAGATGGCATCATGTTTATCCCCCAGTGGCTTATGTAGATTTTGGCAGGAGATTTCCCCACTAAAAACCTGTAATACTCTGGTCTGGAAGGTCTTGTAGCATAAAATTGGGGTCGTGTGGTTGATCACCCATGTGGTCATGCTCCCCTGGTCCTCCATATTCTTTATGGTGAGATATGGGTGGCGTTTGAATTGCAGGTGACTTGTAAAGCACCTATCCTTGTGGCACTCAAAACATAGGTGTCTTGTCCAAATTGAAAACTGATAAACTTACCTGAATGTGGAGCTGTTAAGGCTTCTCCACATCCCGGTAAAATACAGGAAAAACACATTTATACTTGCAGTACATTTCCCGTCGATACATTTCTTACGCCGCCCCGTAAATTTTTACATCAAATACTTATATTCCCACCCCCTCCGCTTAATAATTTTAAAGGTGAAAAAGTTTTCAATACATTTATTTGGTCTTCATGTGATGAAAATGTGGAAAAGGGACAAGTAATCCGTTGATGCAACAAATCACAGAAAATATTCCACCTTCATCGTTGTTGCTTTTATCTAATGTGATTTTAATTCCATACTGTTGAAATTTTAACAGAATATTTGCACTCAATAACCGAAAAGCAATTGACTTATGTCGAACAGCACACGCAAAAGTTAAAGAAATCATCCAGCACACACTGTCATCCAAGAGCACTGTTATCTGTTGTTGCTAGAAAAAAGTCTTCGTGTCCGGTTTTGCATTTGCTGTTACTCAAGAGAAAATACCGAATGTTTTTATGTACGCGCGTATACTGGCAGGCCGTTGTCTTGCCGCTAAGCTACAGACCAGTCCGTGCCGAGCCGCATTTTAGGTAGAAGGAGGGGGACTCGTGTACACAGACGTCTGCCAGTAACAGTAGTTTAATGTTGAAGATCATGGTTTTGTGAATATTTATAGCATTATGAACATATCATTAAGATCTTTTATTTTTATTAAGACCTCCATCCCTCACGAACTCGGATACGCCACTGGCTTCTTGTAACAATTCATATGACTTAAGCCTAAGTCTTCCGAAAGTATGTAAGCACCCTTGAAATCGTAGCTGAAACAGTCGTTTCTTGCTAGTAATACAGCCAGGATGAAATATAAATATAAGAGTTTCTGGATAATGCATTATTGAACGACGAAGTGCAAACCGTAAAAATGTGGGTGCCGATATCAACCTCCTACCATAAAGAAGGAAGAGTTGGATCTTCATTTGTGCATTAAAAAATGTAACTCTCCCTGCAAATTACTAATCTACCGTACAATATAAACGAAAAGGTCCCCTTGTGTTTTTACCACACACGCCACCATTTTCGAGATATTAATGCATATGTTCGAACACTGAATCGTAGGGCTCCTACTTTTTCATTATTTGCACTTCGTCGGCTAATAATGAATTATCCATAAACTCAGATGTCTATCTTTCATTCCGGCCGTGTTACTTAAAACATCTGTTTCGGCTGCACTTTAGGTTGGCTGCATCCTCCAAGGTATAAAAAATTCCTACCTAATTTGTGATGAGTAATCTGCTGCTTAAGTTTTTCGGTAGAGTTCAGTTCCACCCAGTAGGTTTCACTGACCATCTAAACACTGCATTGGTAATATATTAGAGGTTTATGCTTGAAACCACCATGCACATCTCACTGCCAGCAATACTGCGAGTATTCTTTGTAGCTTTATGTCAAAATATCTGAATTGTTAGACAGAAGTTATTTATAAAAATAATTTCAAAAGTTTCCGTTTAACCTCTCCTAACCTACATGAATCGGAGGTACCAGGTCGGGATAGGTTCTAATTCCTTCTCGGGGCTTAACCAAATATGCCTAGGCATTCGAGTGAGTGAGGGAGTGAAGAGATTTGGGCGGCTCTTAACATCGAGGTCTTGAGAGCCGATGAGGGTGGAGCGAGATGAGTATGGAGCAGCGCCGGAATGAAGGGGCGGGAAAAACGGGAAATCTCCGAGAAATCCCGCCGACCAGCGGCATCGTCCGACACGATTCCCACATGCGAAAATCCGGGAGCGATCCCGCCGGACCCAATTCGCCTACATTAGACATGAGTAGTCTAACCACTACACCACCGCCGCCCTTCCTAGGCATTCGAGACAATTAACTACAGGCTCGCGGTATTAGTGAAATTGGTTTTATACTGCAAAGTTTGCTGGCATGGTATTTCAATGATTCTCGCAATGGAAGTGAGTGAATAACTGAACCATTAATTTGGACATGCACAATTGCGCGTACCTCCAAAAACAACTAGTTACCCTGAGCTGCTGAAAGAAGTGAAGAAACGGACATACACCTTTGAGATCCCTCGAAGAAAAAAAAAGGTATTGTGCAGTTGTGTGCAGTTTAAGAGATATTTAAAAAAAAACTGCAGCATCATGAAAAGGCATGGATAAATAATGAAATTGCTTTGAATGTCAGAAGTGATAACTGGTCGAGACGGCGAGTACATATCGTTTATCCTAAAATAGTTTATCTTAATCATAGAACAAGCGACTTTAGGACAAACTACCTTAGGACAACGATTTTTAAGTAAATGTGTTTTTAAGAAACGCTTTTAGGGCAAACAAGTTTAGAGAAAGCATATTTAGGATCAACGATTTTAGAGAAAACATATATTAGAACAAAAAAAAAAAAGGAGATTAGGACAAACTATTTTAGAACCAGTGTATTTTATAAAATATAAGTAGATTTTAGGACGAACGAATTTAAGAAAACTCACGTTCGGACAAACGATTTTAGAGGAAACATGTTTTAGGTAGGACAAGTGTTTTTAAAATAAACGATTTTCGGAAAAACTAAGTATATTATAGAAAAAATATTTTATGATGAACGAATTTAGGGAAAACTGTTTTAGACAAACGAATTAAGCGCAAAGAAATCTTATAAAATGATTCGCCTCGTGCATCATCACCAACGAAGTGGAGGCCAGCGTCAGAAACCCTGGGGACAGCCTCTCTTCCATCCGCTTTCAGGAAACTCCCCACCCAGCGCGTTGACGAGATCCAGGAGAATTTTCTCACATGTCGACAAATAAAAAAGTAACGAGAAGTTCTGGGCAGACCTGGTTCCTACACGAGCATAAATTGCTTGTGTTTGAGCAACGACGTTTTGTAAAATAAACTTTCCATTGCGCAAACATTTAAATACTATCCTATATCCAACCCAAGAATTTATTTTCTAATGAATCATATTTTTTATGAAGACTCTAAAAAAAGAAAATAAATAAATAAATTCACATACTTCATTGTTTCTTTTCTTTTTTTATTCTGTGGTAGCATGTCAAATAATTGTCAGAAAGTTAGCTATAAAAAAGTGATTATTAATATATAATGTACCTTCGCGGTCCAGTGAGCATCTTTGAAAGATTTGCTTCGGTTTGTGCTAATTTTGTATATTTCCGTTCCAGGCGACTGTAATAACGTTGGCATGAACCCTCTCACTTTACAAGTGCTTCGATCAAATGTAAATGTGAAATTGTTAGGAACATAACAATATTAATTATAAGCTTACTGTTACTCTTATGTGCCAATATAAATAATATATTTTTNAAATTGTTAGGAACATAACAATATTAATTATAAGCTTACTGTTACTCTTATGTGCCAATATAAATAATATATTTTAAAAAAATCAGCATCCTCAAAATTTAAACACTGTACTTAGCATACGGTGTTAAAACGTAGAACTGCATTTCCTAACATGTGCGACAACATTATAGGGGAGCATGCCAGTCACTTGACACCTAATTTGTATGCACTTTACTGGAGGGATTTTTTTATTTCAAACGTTGGTTTCAATAGTGCTCAGTTAATCAGGAACCAGTTATACAGACACTTGTTTCAAACGTCGCTGGTATTGCGACTGTTCAAGGTGTAGTAAGAAATTAAAAATTCGCTGCCCGTTAACTGCATACACACTGGCATGCAGACTCCNAAATTGTTAGGAACATAACAATATTAATTATAAGCTTACTGTTACTCTTATGTGCCAATATAAATAATATATTTTTAAAAAATCAGCATCCTCAAAATTTAAACACTGTACTTAGTATACGGTGTTAAAACGTAGAACTGCATTTCCTAACATGTGCGACAACATTATAGGGGAACATGCCAGTCACTTGACACCTAATTTGTATGCACTTTACTGGAGGGATTTTTTTATTTCAAACGTTGGTTTCAATAGTGCTCAGTTAATCAGGAACCAGTTATACAGACACTTGTTTCAAACGTCGCTGGTAATNTTATACAGACACTTGTTTCAAACGTCGCTGGTAATGCGACTGTTCAAGGTGTAGTAAGAAATTAAAAATTCGCTGCCCGTTAACTGCATACACACTGGCATGCAGACTCCCAGTTAAGTTGGCAGCAAACTAAGAAATTAGTTCGAAGACTTGACGTATTGCGAGTGTAATGTTTAACATTTTGAATGAATTTAACTGAGTTGCACATAGGTTGCCGGCAGTTTTCATACAACGTAATTTTACGGCAGCAATATTCACCTGGACATGACGAATTATATATTATTCTGCGAATGAAATCACTTAGGATTAGAAGGCATTTAACTCGGCATTATATTGTAAGAGACCCGGCCAGTAATGAGGATGGAGCAGTATCAGTGGCATGTGGTGAACTGTTGCAAGGTAAGCTGGCGTTAGCTTAATACTGTACCCTGTTGCTTGCTAGTTCGCACTTCCACCAGTAAAACGTAGCTCGGCATCTGACGCCACAGGACGCGTCTACTGGGTCTCTGGCTGCTCGCTTGTGAGTGGTCGGATTGCTTTCAGATTCCCTAGGCATCACGGTGATTACTGGATCCTTCTGCGTGCAGCGAGAATGCACAACAGTAAGCAAGCACCAGCTTGCCTTGCAACCGTTCACCACACGCCACTGTGCAGCATAGCAAATGTGTCCGATGCTTTCAGAACCAACAGAACGATTCCAAAAGGGAAATACAGATACCAACAGAACTTATGGTCACGCAGTCGGCGACTCACTTCCAGCTTGTCTCTATTTGTCTGTACACCTGCACTACAGAGTAGATAAGTACGCAGAGACGAAACGGCGTAAAGGCTCCTTTGGTGTAAGCGCTCTCATCTCCTATGATTGGCTGCGGAGAAGTCTCTCGAGAACGGGCCTTGTGTCTGATAGGCTTCTGCATGTGGCGCGAAGTTCCGTATTGCCTGGGCTGTTGGCTGGCGAGAGGGTTATTAGTAGGTACAGGTGTTTTTCGCGAAAATATAGCAAGACCAGTTGTACATCAAAACACTTTTGTTCGTATGCATTTTGTAATTTGATGCTTTTTAAATGTCACATGCCTCAAGTATCTGTCCGCGAATCATGGACGTACGTTATCAGAGAACTTAATTTCGATTGGCCTGGTAAAATATAAACATGTCTTCTCACGAAGACTCGCATCCAATAACCAAAGGGAGAAGATAGTTGTGGAAGTAGGATATTGAAGTCTAGTAGGACTATGTTCATAAATATTTTCGCAAAATAAATCTGTCCCTAGTTATTAGGCAATTAATGGTTAGCGGCGTTCCGATATGTTTGTTGAAAGAGACGCCATTTTGCAGACGTGTGAGGCTGGAGTTCGCTGTATAAGCGCCTGTTTAACCTCTGTATTAATAAATAAGAATGATGGCCACTGAAATCAGTGTTTCTTGTTTTATACACATTGGCATATTGATTTGTAAATAAGTAATGCATTCACACTCTTAAACGNCAAAGGGAGAAGATAGTTGTGGAAGTAGGATATTGAAGTCTAGTAGGACTATGTTCATAAATATTTTCGCAAAATGCATCTGTCCCTAGTTATTAGGCAATTAATGGTTAGCGGCGTTCCGATATGTTTGTTGAAAGAGACGCCATTTTGCAGACGTGTGAGGCTGGAGTTCGCTGTATAAGCGCCTGTTTAACCTCTGTATTAATAAATAAGAATGATGGCCATTGAAATCAGTGTTTCTTGTTTTATACACATTGGCATATTGATTTGTAAATAAGTAATGCATTCACACTCTTAAACGATTTCACGGTTTTACATTAATGGCACATGAATACAGTGATCAGGTCCATGGCAATGTCAACAGCAATGACTAAAAATTAAGTAGAACGCTTATTCGTCTTCTGCGCATGTACACAACGTTGACCTACCTCAAAGGAACACAAAAGCTGTCAAAGTCACATGGTCAACAGTGATAAATGATTTTATTTGTATCTTCATTTTTAAATGATAGTTCTTTTTTATGAATAACATAATTTTATCATTTTTAAACTAATCAAACTTCATTACGAGTTGGTTAGATGATGTATACATGCATCTCAAAGCACTTGTTAACTAATCAGTGTTTTAAACTCAAATGTTATCCACGCAATTTTTGCTAGTTGTGATGGCAGAAACAAAAGCAGTTCAATGTTGGGACACGGAGACTGGTCGTGCGCAGCCAGCGAGATCGGTATACCTCATCTTTAGTCTATGGTTGAACTATTGGTAGGTAAGGGGAGAGATATTTTTAAAAGTTTGATTTCATAAGTGCTCTCTTTATCGTGAACAGCTTTTATAAATAAATAATGTTGGATGCAGCGTGGTGTCAGGAGCGGTAGTCGTTGCAGGAGTTGAGGAGCTGGTTTGAGGAACGGGCGCTACTCCTTGAGTGGCACGGTGTTGGCGGCAAGCCTGCGGTAATCCTTGCTGACGAGAGCAGTGAGCATGGCGCCCAGGACGAGGCTGGCCGTCATGAGGGCGTTGGCGTGGAAGTCCCNTAACAGTTTTTTGAGAAGTCGTTAATACGTGTAAATATTTTTCGTGTTTCGCTGGCAATATTTCTGTGGATGTGCCAGTCAGTGTTAAGACACAGTAACACACTGTTCGCGGTTAAGTGAGCACCTTTGAAAGATTTGCTTCGGTTTGTGGTAATTTTGTATCTTTCCGTTTCAGGCGAGTGTAATAACGTTGGCATGAACCCTCTCAATTTACACGTGCTTTGATCAAATGTAACTGTGAAATTGTTAGGAACATAACAATATTAATTATGAGCTTACTCTTACTCTTATGTGCCAAATATAAATAATATATTTAAAAAAAAAACAGCATCCACAAAATTTAAACACTGTTCTTAGCATACGGTGTTAAAACGTAGAACTGCATTTCCTTACATAAGTGACAACTTTACAGGGGAACGTCAGTCACTTGACACCTAAATTGTATGCACTTTACTGTAGGGATTTTTTAATACAAACGTCGGTTTCAATAGTGCTCAGTTAATCAGGAACCAGTTAAACAGACACTTGTTTCAAATGTCGCTGGTATGGCAGCTGTTCAAGGTGAAGTAAGCACTTTTGAAATCAACATTTAAAAACATTTAGCTGCCCGTTAACTGCTTACACACTGGCATGCAGACTCTCAGTTAAGTTGGCAGCAAACTAAGAAATTAGTTAGAAGTTTTGACGTATTGCGAGTGTAATATTTAACATTTTGAATGAAATTTACTGAGTTGCACATAGGTCGCCGGCAGTTTTCATAAGGTTCCGTAGAACGTAATTTTACCTCAGCAATATTAACATGGACATGACGAATTGTATATTATTCTACGAATGAAATCACTTAGGATTAGGACGCTTTTAACTCGGCATTATATTGTAAGAGACCCGGCCAGAAATGAGGATGGTGCAGTATCAGTGGCGTGTGGTGAACTGTTGCAACAAGCTGACGTTAGCTGAGTACTGTACCGTGTTGCTTGCTAGTTCGCACTTCCACCAGTAAAACGTAGCTCGACATCTGACGCCACAGGACGCGTCTACTGGGTCCCTGGCTGCTCGCTTGTGAGTGGTCGGAATGCTTTCAGATTCCCTAGGCATCACGGTGGTTACTGGGTCCTTCTGCGTGCAGCGAGAATCTACAGCAGTAAGCAAGCACCAGCTTGCCTAGCAATCGTTCACCACACGCCACTGTGCAGCATAGCAAATGTGTCCGATGCTTTGCGAACCAATAGAACGATTCCAAAAGGGAAATACAGACACCAACAGAACTTATGATCATGCAGTCGGCGACTCACTTCCAGCTTGTCTCTATTTGTCTGTACACCTGTACTACAGAGTAGATAAGTACGCAGAGACGAAACGGCGTGAATGCTCCTTTGGTGTAGGCGCTCTCATCTCCTATGATTGGCTGCGGAGAAGTCTCTCGAGAACGGGCCTGGTGTCTGATAGGCTTCTGCGTGTGGCGCGAAGTTCCGTATTGCCTGGGCTGTTGGCTGGCGAGTGGGTTATTAGTGGGTACAGGTGTTTTTTCGCAAAAATATTTCAAGACCAGTTGTACCTCAAAACACTTTTGTTCGTGTGCATTTTCAAATAAGATGCTTTTTAAATGTCACGTGCCTCAAGTGTCTGTCCGCGAATCATGGACGTACGTTATCAGAGTACTTAATTTTGATTGGCCTAGTAAAAAATGAACATGTCTTCTCACGAAGACTCACATCCAATAACCAAAGGGAGAAGATAGTTGTGGACGAAGGATACTGAAGTCTAGTAGGACTATGATCATAAATATTTTCGCAAAATACATGTGTCCCTAGTCATTAGGCGATTAATGGTGTGCAGCATTCCGATATGTTTGTGGAAAGAGACGCCATTTTGCAAACGCGTGAGACTGGAGTTCGCTGCATAGGCGCCTGTTTAACCTCTGTATTAATAAATAAGAATGATGGCCACTGAAATCAGTGTTTCTTGTTTTATACAGGTTGGCATGTATATTTGTAAATAAGTAATGCATTCACACTCTTAAACGATTTAACGGTTTTACACTAATGGCACATGAATACAGTGACCATGTACAGGGCAATGTCAACTGAAATGACTAAAAATGAGGTAGACCACTGATTCGTTTTCTGCGCATGTACACAATGTTTACCTACCCCAAAGGAACTCAACAGCTGTCAAAGTCACATGGTCAACAGTTATAAATCATTTTATTTGTATCTTAATTTTTAAATTATAAGTTTTATTCTATGAATACCATAATTTTATCATTTTTAAACTAATCAAAATTGCATTACAAGTTGGTTAGATGAAGTATAAATGCATCTCAAAGCACTTGTTAACTAATCAGTGTTTTAACCTCGAATGTTATCCACGCCATTTTTGCTAGTCGTGATGGCAGAAAAAAAAGCAGTTCAATGTTGGGACACGGAGATTGGTCGTGCGAAGCCAGCAAAAACTGGCCTACCTCATCTTTAACCTATGGTTGAACTATTGGAAGGTAGGGGCAGAGACAATTTTAAAAGGTTTATTTCATAAGTGCTCGCTTTATCGTGAACAGCCTTTATAAATAAATAATGTTGGATGCAGCGTGGTGTCAGGAGCGGTAGTCGTTGCAGGAGTTGAGTTGAGTTTGGGGAACGGGCGCTACTCCTTGAGTGGCACGGTGTTGGCGGCAAGCCTGCGGTAGTCCTTGCTGACGAGAGCAGTGAGCATGGCGCCCAGGACGAGGCTGGCCGTCATGAGGGCGTTGGCGTGGAAGTCCCCCCAGCGCTGCATGGCCCATGTGAAGCACAACGTCATGGCGCAGCCCAGCAAGTTGGCCGGTATCAGCAGCAGGCCTCCCATAGTGCTCTCGGACGCCGGGTACGTCACCTCGCCGCCCAACTCGAACGACAACATCACGAAGCCGAACAGGAACAGCCTACCGCCACCAACACACATAGGAAAACACACACACACTCAGGGCGGAATTCATAGTGAGCATATGAGCAATACTTAACACAGGAATTACTTATACTCGTGCTTTGCCTAAGTACGATCTTCTGTTCATAGTGCCAGATATAAATATTGCTCGTTTGGATAGTTTGAAGCAATACTTCAAATAAGTTGTTCTTACTATGATTTCATAGTCACAAAACAGGTTTTACTTGTGTCTGATTTAGATATTCATAATCAAACAAGCATTGCTTATTCACACATAAGAGTAGCTCTCCATCAAGTCTGAGGGGCCACGATGGTTCAGCGGGTGGCCTGCTCACCTCTCACCAAGACGAATTGGGTTCAATTCCCAACAGGTCAGTTCAGATTTTTGCAAGACGGAATCATGCCAGATGATGCCGCTGGTCGGCGGTTTTTCTCGGAATCACCCGTTTCCCCCGCCCTTTCATTCTGGCGCTGCTCCATACTCACCTCACTGCATCCTCAACTGCTCTCAAGACCTCGATGCAAATAGCAGCCCAAATAACTTCAATCACTCGCTCAAACAGCANAGGTTTTTCTCGGAATCACCCGTTTCCCCGCCCTTTCATTCTGGCGCTGCTCCATACTCACCTCACTGCATCCTCAACTGCTCTCAAGACCTCGATGCAAATAGCAGCCCAAATAACTTCAATCACTCGCTCAAACAGCATGCAAGGGGAAAAATCACAAACTTGAAGATAAGAGGGACCAATTTTTGTCTTTTGCCCATGTTCCAAAAACTGACCCAGAGATTGCCAATACGACTATCAAAATCACAGGATGTATATTGATGAACGTGTTTGTTTACACTTGAATTTTAACATACCCAAACTTATTCCCGAATAAAATACTTAGACTGGGTTAGAAGTGTACAAACATTTCAAAATGCTTACTTTCGCAGACCATGTTCTGAACGTGATTTTTTAAAGTTCTAATGCGATAAAAGCAATCCAGTGTTGGAACATGTGCTGCTGTAAAATTTTCTAAAATTCTGTGACACGATATTTTCCAGATTTTACCTAATTTAATATATTTTCATAGTTTTGTCTAACTAATTGTGTCAGTATGTTGGTAATCTTTAGGCCTATGGTTATTTATTCCAATTTTAGGGCAGTTGTGTTATTTCAGAAATTTTATTTCAGTCATGTACTGGGAGTTAGTACAGAATTAACTTCGCTGCCAAGCCTGGCAGGAAACTGGTTGCTTGCTGCAGAAAGCTCAGCTTGCAAACAGTATGTTAGTTAACATGCTTGCATTTCTGAAGCATGGGACGCTTCGCGTTTTACCTTGTCCGCGCTACTAGCCAGAGGTGCAACACACGTATTTTCTTGACGTAGAACAGTTGCGTGTAGCTGTGGATCGTTTGTGGTACTTCCAGAACTCTCTAGAAACAGCTTCCGAATCAAATTTTGTCACCTTTGTCCTCACACAAAATATGGTATTTTGTATCCTTTCGCCATTGATAACAGTTTTTGCCAGAACTCTATGCACAGATGCGGTCGCGACATGACATGTTTGTCGTGTGCTCCTGTGTTCGGGAAGGTTGATGCAGGTGGATAATTCTCCTGCAGGCTTGTTTTTCTTTTAGAATCGTAGTAGTGCAGAGATAGTGTAACAAAAATGTAGGAAATTTAATTGTGAATATTATATAATGATCCTACTCAATTTTGCCTCTTCCCTCGGAGATGAGTGAGTACAGCATCAGTCTTTCTCTAGTAGTATGTGCCATGTTTTATTTATTCTGGAAGAAGTAATTCATTTCCGCGATAATTTTTCTTTCTGTGTTCCATAGGTTCAAAGTTTATACGAAGCATTATTCAAAGTTTAGACGATCCATTATTCAATGTTTAGACGAAGTTTTGGATAATGTTCTGAATAATACAAGTTTTCAACTATTCAAGTTTTCAATCAGTTATTTCGTTTGAGAACTACTGGCTCGGCTACCCTTTATTTGCCGTCTGGAGCAAGGTCGTATCTCTAGCCGCACGACTTCACCTGGAGAAGTATCCACTAAGTGCTAGCACCATGGAACATTTTTATTAATCTGGTTATCTTCTGGACATCGTCGCTGATCGATTAAATTTTATATTATAATGATAGTAATGTAAAGTATAATGATGGAATTTATGAGTTTTTGAAATGTGAATCAAGTACCAATTAAAAAGAAAGTACCCATTTTGTATTGCAAATTAAAGATAGGCAGTTTGTACGGCGTGTACTCCAAGGTTATTCTATATTCCCAGGGCCTCAGGTGTTTCAAGAATTAATTTATTTTGTGCTCAATTCATTCCTTGAATCTTAAAATCGTGTATTAATTATTATTGTTTATAAATACAAGTGGGATACTTAAAAGATTTATTTTAAAACTGAAATTTTATAGTATTTTGATTTATTAGAACCATGTTTACCTCTAGACGATTAATAACTAATTGAAAATTTAATTAGGAAGATATTTTAAGAATCAGTTTCAAGGTAAAATATACGCGATGTCCCATTTGCCTAAACACGTTTCCGAACATTTCAATAGTAATAGTGGTTTTATAGTGTCTAGCATTATGGTAGCAAAGAATTATAATTTTACGTAAGTATGAACAGTACAATTTTTTGTTGTTAATATGTTTATTGATTTTGCAACATAATTGATGGACACTGTGTTTATTTATTTACCAGACACTGAGGTAATTTCAGCCACATTGAGCATATTTTATTATTATGATCTTAAATGATATTGTATATTTCTGAAAGCAAAAATATAATTAACAACCATGCCACACACCACGGTACAAAAACCAAGATGTCTACTGCGCAACTTGCATGTGCACACTATCCAATTTTCTCCAACTGGGAAGATAATATCTCACATCGCAGTGGTGCAAAACATCCAAAAAGGGTTGCAAGGATTTTCGTGGTTTTTCGCTGGAGAATAAAAGGTCAAACTTTGGCACGCGTAACATCGTGCAAGACACTGTCTTTCGTCGGCAACTCACTTTCTTCAAATGTGATCCTATTATTCTATTGACTAATTTTTACTAAAGATAAAGGTGCCTTGTACGTCCCTATACTGATTTAAATAGCCCGTCTCCGCGTTATTGCACATACAAATTATTATTAAAACACATGTATTTACCATTTTAGATTTTAAAAAATAGTTACTTATGAGAAGCGGAAACAGAGACAGACAAAAAATTGTACCTAAATACTATCCGTAAGCAGGCATCTCTTAAAAATACAGAAGCACCCTGAGATCGGCAAAGGGCAGGACAATCTGTGACCATGACGACCGACGTGCCACTTGCAGTAATTAAGCACCTCCTAGAAGCCGACAGAAGACGGCCTCTTCTTGAATTACACGCAGAAAGTGGCATTCTAAGCGAACCGACGTGGAGAAGCGAACAACTTACGGAATATTGTGGGAGGGTGAAATGCTGCTCCCCACCTCTCCACAGGTCGATTTGAACTAGCATTATACCCTCATCAGTTCCCTGTGTCATTGTCTGTCACTTCTACCCGCAGAAGGGCTATTTTGACGTAAAAGCGCTGTTCATGTTTGGTCACATCCATTCTGCACGGCAGTCGACTCACAATTGAATTAACATCGCTCTCTGTGCTTTAACTGTCCAAAACACTGCCACCTATAGCGAAGCCACTTACTATGGATTCCCAGGTCCGCCGGAGACGTACGGCGTTTATTGATACTATCGAAGAATTTCTAACAATAATAGTTGCCTCGATTTATGACCCAACTCTCGTACATTCCTTCACCATAGAGTCTTGACTTACTGGTGAATCAGTTAAGCATATCACGAAATAACCGAGGTATCACAAAAAACCACACATATTTTTTTTTTAAATTTAAGCCTAAAACATTTATCGGGAGAAAATTAACTAAACATTTATCATCATCATAGATTTATAGAAAAAGTGCTGGTTAGAATGCGACAAAAATAGTAAATACTAACACAGTTATAAATAAAAAAATACACTATAGTCGCGCCTGTCTGTTTCAGATGGCTACGAGGGCTCACACGTATCGACAGTACAAGCACTATGACTTATTTCGAGATGTAAAATTAGTTCGTGAAATCAACAATTATATTTATAAAGTGTCAAAAGAATGCGCGGTGCCCTGGTAGACTCTTAAAGATTTTATGTGTAAGTCACAGAATGAAGACGGCATGCATAATTTGCCAAAATTAGGGAAACCATTCTGCATTTTCTGCAGAACTAGAACTGTGGCTATTAAAGTACATGCAGGAGTTAGGGTTCGACCTCAGTGCCATTACTATAAGAAAGGCAGCCTACAAACTCGCAACAGCATCAGGAAAGAAACATACTTTCAACGAAGGAGAACAGACAGCTGGTGAATGGTGGTGGAAGGGTTATAAAAACAGATACGACCTTTCTCTCAGGATACCATAGAACATTGCAGCCTACGTATCATCTCTTGCCAACAAAGACATCCTGAAAGATTTTTATGAAAATCTAGAGTTCTTGTTGGTCAAATAGGACATAAAAGACCGCCCGGATCTGATTTGGGATTGCGATGAAACAGAACTGTCACATGTGGTAAAGTCTTCAGAAATTGTGACAGTAAAATAAAGGAAATATGTTTACAAAAGGACTTACGCTGATCGTCGAGAAAACCATACCATGCTTGATTGTGTATCTGCCAGCGGCCAATGGATTCCTCCTTTGATAATTTTTAAAGGTGACTGATGATTTGAAGGACACAGTCCCGGGTAGTATTGTGAAATTGTTACTGAATGGGTGCATAAATGGTGAAATATTGTTAGACTGGTTCCGCCACTTCATACAATCTATCCCACCTACAAGACCAGTTGTTTTTCTGATGGACTCACATGTTTCGCATGTTACAGAAGATGTAATAAACGTTGCCTAAGAAAACTGCATTTATCTTTTCACATTTCCCTCGCCCACATCTCATTTGCTACAGCCCTTATATGTAGGAATGTATAGCCCATTTAAGTTGGCTTGGGGTAAGTTTCTCAATAATTACATGCCACAAAAGCCCACTCAGAAGCCAATAGAACGACCTTCTACGACCTTATGAAACCAGCATTTTTCAATGCATTTAGCCGTGAAAAAATCATACAAGCTTCAAGAAGACGGGAATTTCGCCTCTCGTTTGTGATGCCATTCTTGGAATAGCAATTTATATATCCAGACTAACAGAAAATCCAGAACAAGATCCAATTCAAGCCAGTCCTACCGACTCTGTGTTGCCTTGTCCTCTGATGGTAATCAGGCAATATCCCAACAGAGTAAAGAAAAGGAACTGCAGAGCAAGATGTTTAAATTTTGCAGTGGGGAAAACTCATAGTAAAAATTCCAGAGGTAAGCAGACGCATTAATGTGAGATGATTAACTTGAAACAAGTTCCTTACAAATCTCATCTAGTTAAAATTCGTTATAAATTTTTTAAGGACTCTCGAAGAAGGGAACTAGTGAATCCGTTTCAGCACCAAGCTTTACTAAAGTCCTTGAGAGAAATAATGATGACTTGGACTATGGCGTTTGTGGCTTCAGTTACAGCGAGGATGTCCGACAAAAAACAGGAGCTACTTGGATCCAGTGCAGCTTCTGCATGGTCTAGTATCATACCACGTGCCAGATAACTTACAACGAACTTGAAGATGTGCGTACATGTAATGGTTGCACGAGTGATTCTGACGACTAAGACCGAATAAACACAGAGTTTTGGAGTTTGTTGAAGTAGTGTTTGTGTGTGAGAGTGCCCAGACTGATTCTGACGAGGAAGACTGGTTAAACTGATAGTTTAGGTTTTGGTTGCAAAGGACTGACATGAACCACGTGTTTATGAGCCCTTTATGCTCACTATGAGTGCCGCAGTCGTGTCCACACACCAGACACACCACACAGACAAGCTTGTGGGCACGAGTGAGGGTGTGCATGGTACTGTAAGTGCAAGTGCATCAGTGGTTATAATTTATTCTGTGTTGTTATTTCATCAGTGTATTTCATCAGGGTATTTATTAATAGCGTAAGTGTATGTATTCAATGTATATAATTAATATAATTTGTTTTGTCATCATTGGAGACAGTCTACACAGCCACAGCCAGGGACATGTGACAATTTACATTTGACAGTATGTGGGTGGTACGATGGAAACATTTAGAATTAGTATAATCATTTTTATTGTGTATTGTTTAAGAGAAAATTATGTAATCTTAGTTAAATTTAATTCATGTCCCTTTCATCTCATTATCATTTTTAGTGTATATTGTTTTTCATCGCTTCGCT
Organism: Clitarchus hookeri; assembly: GCA_002778355.1. NCBI lineage: Eukaryota > Metazoa > Arthropoda > Insecta > Phasmatodea > Phasmatidae > Clitarchus > Clitarchus hookeri. The sequence goes on from NQII01006330.1 coordinate 74,436, forward strand.
ATGTGGTGTCGGCTGCGCTCAGGTAGCGGAAGCCGGCCATGCTTTTCCGTCCAGTTTTCACCAGCACATCAACGCATCAAAAACGTGTAAGTCTCTCGCTCCGCAGAGGCCCTCGGTGCAGACATCATCAGTTCAACTTGTATCCATTGGCATCGAAGTCATGCACTGAATCATTATTTTATCTGTTTCATTATTTGACTTGTATAGCGACGAGAGGAGAGCGACGTTATTTCTTATCGGAGAATTGTTAAGTGCATTCGAGTTTCCCATTGTAAAGACCATGTGGTCACTCGCAGTTTCCAGGCCATTAAGGCCACGTGTTTTGTATTATAGTTGTGTGTGCAATAAGGAGTCTCAGGTAATAAATACCGCAACAAGCATCGTCCGTAAGTGTTTTATTAGTAATTAATTAAGGTGTGCGAGGCGGCCTACAGCCTCGCCATCGTGTGTGACGGAGTGTTGACCAGAGTCCCCTAGGCTGTCGACCGAAACGATCCTCTTCTCATCAGCTCACCACATAGCTGTGGCGCCGGGCACATAATTATCACACCATCAACTCAGGTAACACCGCGGGTCAAGTTGGTTTTCCTAGCATGGAACGTGGAATCGACTGTAGCCGAGCTTGACCACGTCAGGACTTGTGTCATGGTAGTGATTTATATTGTTTTAAAGTGTATAATATGTTTGAATGACTACAACATTAGTGTAAATATGCCACATTTATGTGAATATTTTGTGTGGAATGGGTTGGGTTGTACCATAAATGCTATTTTTTTTTGTATTGTTTGTAACATAATGTGGTTTGCGCACACATATTCGGCCCAAGTGAATGGTAAACCATACAAATATATAATTTCACGAAATTATCAAGGCATTATCACGGAATAATCATGGCTATCATGAACCAAACAATGGTTTTAGGCATTTTTTATGGATTAGATTAATAAATATATTCATAACAAAATTAATGAAATTTTTAATGTAATTTGAGTGTAAAAGCATCTCAGGGCCACTGCTCCATGTTTTGCAAATTTTTTTCAATGAATGTTCATCGACAAAAATTCATAAAATTACGTAATAACACGAAATTACCCATGATTACCCTACTCATGACGAACAAATTTATTGTTTTAGGTGATTTAAAAACCACACGGGAAAAATATGAAACTAATAATTTATGTTTGTAATATTTTTTTTTTTTACATATTTTAATACTAGATTTTTATGGGGCATTTTTATAAAGGAATTTCACCGACCTTTTCGGGAAATATTTTCTTATCGTGCCTTCTTGCTGATTTTTACGTTTAAATTCTGCTGCGAATGTTTTATAGAGTTCTTAATAATTTCTATGCGTCTAAAGGTTTCCCGGCACAATGCATTTAAATAAAAAACGACTGCATTGTATTAAAATTTCGTGTGGCTGTTACATGTCAGAACAAACATAAGAATTTCAGCCGTATTCTGCTTCTAATCCAGCAGCTCACAGCATTTCTGTGTACAAATGTATTTATAGAGAAAATAATTTCTGCTCTAGTTACTTGGGTGTATAAGAAGAAAAAAAATTGGTGGTTACCCCTCACCACCACATTTTCACAGAATGACGTAATTTAAGATGGCGGCCACCACTCAACTCACATTCTGCTTAAGTACACTTTTTTTTTTTTTTTTTTTATNTTGATATATAAATTGTATGCAAGTTTGTACTGTTAATGTGCAATACTCTTTAAATGATAGGCAGAGCTCAAGTTATTAAAAAAAAAATTATGTTTCTGAATTAAACAATAGGTAATGATTTTTGTCTTGTTATATTTTTAAAATTAAATCAAAATAATTAAAAGAAATTGAAAAATATGAAATAATAAATTAACTAATTGGGCGTCTCATGTTTTAATTGCTAGTTTGCATTTTCTTCGAAAACAAACACATAAGATATTTTATTTTGAAAATTATGTTTTGCTTTGATGAACAAAAAGTAAAACAGAATGTATTTTAAGGTGGGTAAGCTGGTAATTCTGATTAAGGATGTGTTAACTGGTGATAGGATCGATAGTAGATGTCATGCCAAGTAACTTATATTATTTGTTGGCTGTAGTAGTTTTATGTGCAGTTGTTAACCATTTTAATGTAAAAATCAATTAAGTATTTTAGGATGTTGCTCTCATTTATTACTATATACATCAGGAAGAGTGGTGTATCTGATGTTTCATTGTAAGTGGCATGTTTGGTGTTAACGTGAATTATTGGTGTCACCAGCATCTGATTAATAAGGGGGTGGGGGTGACGGCAATTTTAGACAAAAAAATTTTGCATATAGGTGTGAAAAAGAGGGGGACAGTGAATAAAATATGTAAGTAAACGTATTTAATTAAAAAGAATATAAAGTAAACACTTATCTATGTACATAGGGTACCACGTATGCTCTACGTACATGCTTAAACGCATATACTTGCTGAAACTATGAACATTTTTCTTTATATGCCTTACATGTTATGTTTTTACAGACATTTATATAAAATACACATCTTATGAGTACTAAGTTTTTTCAGTGTTATTTAAGTAATTTTATGTTGTTACATCCAACATGTCTGCAAATTTCATAATAGTACACAATAATTTTACATTTGTTGTACATACAAATCATTACATTACAGGTTTATCGAAACTCAGCTAATAATACCCCTCCCTTTACAATGCACCATCAACTCAACTGTTTTCTGGATGACTGAAGTGCCATATTTTTCAAGTCAGATTTCCGTATTTAAGTTATTTAATAAAAACTAATAGATATCAGACAAATGATAATTTTTACATCCTCTAAGTATTGCAATGGCAGGATGTGTCAGCATTTCCTCTGACTCATGAAATATTCTGAGACAAATAATATATAGATACATTAAAATGCTAGTATTTCTTGCAAATGCCATTACATTTACTATATAGTTGATCATATCCAGTATATGAGTATTTATTGCATTTAAAAATTGAAAAAGAATTAAGCAGTTTATTTACTCCCAAGATGAACCGAATACATTCATTTTTAGAGTTATTATTAAATTTCTTACTATTTAAGTTAATTGGGAATTTCATTGATACATGCCATATTGTATGTAGAAACTCAGCTGTCACAGCACACGCCATCCTCCCCCCCCCCTTCCTGCGCGGGGGCACATGGGACACGTGCAAGCCATTAACGCAAACGGCGTGGACAAACAAGCCTCAGAGGATATCTTGGCAGTTAACACGTATCAAGGTTGAGGTGTGGGTCCCCTCCACCCACAACCCCGAACAAAACCGCGTGAAATTTGGCTAGCGATATCCGCCCACGAAAAAATTAAAACATGTGCTGAAGTTGAGATACACCAGCAAAAAGGCTGACAAGCTTGGAAGTTGTGCCACGATTCCCCCGCGTGGAAACTTGGGCATGCGCCGCGAAAAGAGCTGACAGGGTTTATCAGTAGCACCACAGGTCACCCCCTCCCCTTCTCTAAACAAGGGAAAACACGTGTAAGGTTCTAAGAGGGGAGCCCTAGAATTTAAAAGCTGTCGTGTGAGACAAGGAGGGAGTCAGTGCTATCCCGCGCCGGAAGGCGTCGGGTGGGGGCCCGCCGAAGCCCCACATCAGAATAGTAAGTTGAACCAGTTCATCAGTGCATCAGTCGGGTGAGTGATGTCGCACGCCGAGGCCGGGGTTCGGGCCCTGGCAGAGTCAACCAGAGACAGTGTCAGTTGGGTCAGTCATGTCAGTTGCATCACATTAGTCGAGTGAGTCGTCCATCGGGACGCCGAGAGGATCACTTTGAATCAGGTCGGTTGACGCAGAAGTTCGCGAGAATGCACGCCAAGGCCGGGAACGGAGCCTGGCAAAATTGGAGTCAGTGAGTTAGGGTGAGTCATACCACCACGCCGAGAGGAGAGACAGTGATGTAGATAGTGGTCCAGTAACTCCTCACACCGAGAGGCTCCAGACGTGAGGCAGTGTTAAGGGGTCAGTCAAGTCAACCAGTAATCTCCCACGCCGCGAGGCGCTGGACCAGAGTCAGTTCAGTCAGAACAGTCGTACCGCCAAATCGGGACGCTAAACGCGAGACCGAACAAGGGAGACGAGTGGTGGCCTCACGAGAGGCACCACCCAGCGAGGAAGTAGACGCCGCCGGATGGCGACGGGGCACCACCCAGCGAGGAAGTAGACGCCGCCGGATGGCGACGGGGCACCACCCAGCGAGGAAGTAGACGCCGCCGGATGGCGACGGGGCACCACCCAGCGAGGAAGTAGACGCCGCCGGATGGCGACGGGGCACCACGCCAGGACGCAGAAGGCGACACCGAGAACGGAAGGGGAGAGAACACGGAACAACCAGTCCGAGGGTCTGTAAAAGGATCACCATAGTCACCAGACCTCAACTCGCCGCCGGAACAACACCAAACAGCAGAACACAGATAAGTACCAACATCGTCACTCAGGGACATGCCCCCACGGCGTCGGAAACGTAGCCAGAGCACTGTAATCAGCCCTTCAGGCTCAGAACTCGCAGGGTCAGTAAAGTATGAGTAGATTTCCGGCACAATAGGTGTCGAAGTTCCAGTACAGTATGAATATATTCCCGGGAAAATAGTGTAAGTGACGGGAATGTATGAGTAAATTCCCGGTAAAATAAACCTGTTAAAACCAAGACGTGATGAAGTTATTGTTTGATATACCCTCAACCTTCAAGGCACCTTATATTCTATGCCTGGTAACATTAACTGAGACCCTATGAACCACCCTGTATCACACAGGTGGGGAGTAGCACCATCATAGTCGTGTGGTTATATTGCAGGCAACCTAAAAACTAAAAATACATTATTTTCAAAATTAGAAAATTGGCTATATATGTTCATTATTTTTTTGCATTTTACGGACGTTTAACTTATGATATACATTGATTTACACATTTTTTCTACATTTATTAAATTTTAAGAAATTATCCTTGCAGCCTTTAAGTTTTTTAATATCCAGCTGGTAATGTATTAAATTTTATTGACTAACGATTTATTTAATTAATTGTGTATCACCATAGCTACTTGTTATTGGATTGGTACTAATTAGTTTATAAGAAAATTTAAATTTAATACAGTTCAAGAAGCATTATCAAGACATTTTCTGGCAAATATTTTTACCAACGCCACTTGTTTGCCGATATGTTTGTTAAAAGAGTTTTAGTACACTGACACGACATTAACAAAATTATTCAAGTAAATCATTAGAATTTTTCCGTATTATTTCTACTTTCACGCATTACCATGAAAACTTTGAAATAAAAGTTTTATTGAAGTACCAAGAACATACAAAAAAGTACAATTGACAATACTTTGCTGCCCGTTCCATTTATTAAGTACGTGATTCCGCCCGTAAACTGCGTCCCTTCGATTCAGATTGGCTAGCTCTCTCGTCCTTCTGTTTGTCAATTGCATGACCAACTAAATTTTTCTCTGCCGACGAAAGCTTGGCAAGCTGTAATTTCTGACGGACGGACGGATCGAAATACAGCTTTGTAGATTTGTATCGAGTGACTCCGGTCCAGTACCATTAGAAAGCTGCGAAGGTTTAATTTTTGCATACGTATTTTGTAATTTGTTAAATTTTTAATTTGCGATTGTATTATTTTTTATGACTTTACAACATTTTGTGAAGATTTTAGAATTAGTTACGTATGAGAAAACAAGTTATCGTCAATCTACGAAAAAAAAAAANTACAACATTTTGTGAAGATTTTAGAATTAGTTACGTATGAGAAAACAAGTTATCGTCAATCTACGAAAAAAAAAAATGGTACATATATCTAGACAGAAATAATTGATAGAATATAGAAACAGGTAAAATTTCACATCGAGAGNAAAAAAAAAATGGTACATATATCTAGACAGAAATAATTGATAGAATATAGAAACAGGTAAAATTTCACATCGAGAGTGCATATTTTTCAGCTTTAATCGTTTGAGTGTTTGTGCACACAAAATCACTAGTCCATTCTATCTTCCTGGGAAAATATTTTTTCTAATATTTTTCGATTATTTTAGTTGGCAGGATTAATTGTACGGTGATGTCAGTCNCTTCCTGGGAAAATATTTTTTCTAATATTTTTCGATTATTTTAGTTGGCAGGATTAATTGTACGGTGATGTCAGTCGCTCGTCTAGAACGTCGATGTACGTGATGTGTAATTGTTATTACGACCTTGACACAGTAAAGTTTTGTATTAAAACAGCATTTTTAATTTTTTATCTAATATTTTCTATATAAATTTTCCCTAAATTNACACAGTAAAGTTTTGTATTAAAACAGCATTTTTAATTTTTTATCTAATATTTTCTATATAAATTTTCCCTAAATTAGCTTTTTATGAAATTTATTTTATATTATATTAGAACTACCTAGCACTTTACGGGGAAAGATATGTTAACAGTTTGAGAGTAATTGAAGGGGACGCGTCCCCTTATCTTCCCCTCCAGCAGTGACGACCTTGATATAATTGAATCTGTCGTGAGTGTTAGTAATTATTTTAGAGGTGTTAAGGCTATGTTAATTCTCGATGAAGCCTTGTTTCGCCTTCAACTGGCATTATTTAAAACAAATGGAGCTTTAATTTATGCTGGACACCTACAAGAATTGCAAAAACTTCAAGATTATCTTTCCACAAAAGATTATGGGATGCTCATAGCAACATTTTACGACATTAATGCTGGGCACCTCATTTCAGGCTTTCGGGAATTTGTTGACAAAGGACGGGCAACATCAGAACAGTTTTTGTACTGGGATAACTTCAGGATAATTGTTTCCTAACTCAGACATTTAACGAGATCTGACCAAGAAGGTTTGTGGGATCTGCATTTCGATACTGTTGAGAAGATACAGCCCTGTTTGCTGTCTTCGATTGTGCAAAACTACCAACGGTGGAACTCTCTTAACTTACAAGACATGAGGAAAAATACGCACTACTCACACTGATGTGTACGAAACATTCAAGAATGGTAAGCATGTAGTGCAAAGGTTCAGCCATTCCTACTCAGCTGTTGGTGCTGATATGGCCCTGGAGCAAACAATAAACCAATCAAAAAAAGGAGCATCTGGTGTAATTGGAATGACAAAGCAGAAACAGTTTGTTTCCCAGTGGAATCTGACATACCATGAGTCACTGCAGATAACCTACATCAATAGAAAAATAACTCAATCAGTATCAACAACAATTTGTGATTTACACGTACACCATGAACTCCCTAAAAATGAGACAGAGCACACCAAAAAGATGATAGTGATTGCAGTGCAGTATATATTGAAAAGAGAAAACCCTTTTCGAGAATCTGGCAACACATCACTACACAATCTTGTAACACAGGTAGCAGTGGCTGCTGAGGCAGAAGAAAAATTGTTGAATGTGTGCAAATTAGGCATTGAAATTTACGAAGAANACAGGTAGCAGTGGCTGCTGAGGCAGAAGAAAAATTGTTGAATGTGTGCAAATTAGGCATTGAAATTTACGAAGATACAGAAATATAAGGAATGTTAAAAGTTCTGCACGTTTCTGGAACACAATTTCAGAAAAAAGCAAAAGAATTGCTGAACAGAAAGTGTTTCAAAACTGCTACGAAGAGAATAGCTCAGAAAGCTCAAGGTCGTGGGCATTAACGTGCTAGTTTCATTTTGAATTATCAGATGTGTTGATGCTTTTTAATGAGGATGGGCTTCTTGTTAAAGTAAAGAAGTACTCTTACGCAGGAATTAGAAAGGATTCTGAGTGAAGTTCCAAAAAGAGCCAAATTACAGCCAGATGAAAGTACATGTTTCATCGTCGATGTTACGAACTGTTCAAGAATGGTAGTAACAAAGGAGAAGGAAATGTTTGGTGATGTTGTCGCTGCCTTCTTGACATCATGACTCTGCTGGTGCTTCCGGGATACCCCATGTCTTTGATAGTTACCAAGAGTGTTCTCCTAATGTCTCTGAAGGTCTGTCAAGGCAAACAAGCAATATAATTGTTTTTCTTTTTCGTCTAAAATTATACCTGTAGTTAATATACCGATTCGAATGGACAGTTTCTGACCATAATCAACAAACTAAGTGTCACTTCAGTAGCATTGAACAACTGATCAAAATCTTCTAATAGTGACTAGACTAATTAGTCAGCTGCATGTATTAAATGCATTCTCTGGTTCTCCGAATGAAATTAGTGTTAACAGTGTGGGTGTTCATAAAGGTATTGAAGAACCAGTACCTGCCTTGAGCAGATTTGTAATAGAAGAAGCTGACTTCACGCAGATGATTCAAGCAGATAATGTAGCAAATAAAGGACTAAATAAATGTGTGTTTATTAGTGCTGACACTGACATCTTGATCCCGGCTCTGTTTCGCTTTAGAAGGTTCTACACTCTAGAAGTGAATGATGCGTGACTAAGAACTGGCGTTGGTGACAACAAGACTCATTCCGATTCACAAGTTTGCTGAAACACTAGGGCAAGACTTATGCCAAGCATTACCAGTGCTTCATACTATTTCTGGTGCTGACTTTACGAGCAAGTTTCGTACCTAGGAAGCTGCAGTTGACAGTTGAATGTAATCCTGTGCAGTATTAAAAAGACTTTGGCGTGTCAGCGTTATGTATAGAGTTCGACAGAATAAAGACACTTGCCGAACAGTAACTTACTTGGTTGAATTGTTGAAGAAAGGCTCGTGCTGCAAGACACTTGATGAGTTCAGGCTATGGAAGTACCTCCATGAGAAAAATATTTCTCACAATGACCTATCCCCAACCAGTGCAAGTGCACATGGACATTTTCATCATTCTACAAATACCTACTGATACACTACCTTGATGAAGAACAAGTGATACTAGATCCACTAAGTTTAGCTTTGAAATAGCAGATAATGTTCTACTGCCATCAAAGCTCATTACTGCTATACCAGACAACTATATTGGGGTATGTACATTGTACATACATCAAGTGCGTTATATCATGTTTTGTGTGTAGGAATGCTTAAGTTCCATGTTGTTTGTTTTGCAAATGCAAAAAAATGTTGAAATTGACCAAATTTATTGTAGGGACCCATTTAAATGCAGTATGCTATATACACACATGCGCTAAAGAAATATCAAAAAATATAAAATTAAAAACAATATTGGAAATGTCCTTTTCCATTTATATACAAAGCTGTTTACATGGTATAAAATTGGCACTGCTTTTTACTGTAAAATTGGCAAAAAAAAAAATGCTTTAAGGACTATAAAAGGGTGTTTTTACGCCATACAAATAGCATTATAGGGAAAATTTTCGAAAATTGTTCTTTTAATATAATTATTTTCTTTCTGTTAATAATATATATATATATATATATATCACATAAAGTAAATCTTCGCGTACTAATTATATGAAAATTGTAGTTTACAAGCAAAATATTTAAGATATAAAAAATTATTGAAAAGAAATTTGTAAACAATTTAATGGTCAACAATTTTTCCCTACTAACGTTTTCGATAAACATTATAATTCTCGCAAAAAAAAACTTTATTGAAGACAAGGCGAGTTAAGTGATGGCGAACATCTTGAATAACATTATACTTTGGACAGGGGGGGGGGGAAGTGGTCACCGAAATTTTTTTTTGGCTTGCTATACACCCAAGTGACTACAGCTGAAATAATTTTCTCTATACATTCACCTGCTCACAGAAGTGTTGTCGGCCACAGGACAATTCCTCGCAGGATTTCACAGAAGAGTATCTGGCAAAAATAACCATTCTCATATAGTTTTTGCAGCCTATTTATTGAGCTGACGTATTTCCATATACATTAAAAAGACCTCGTACACGATTTATTTTCCCAGATACTTTCGCTTATTTTCTAAATGAAACTGTAACAAACATTTGTTACCCGTATAGATTTTATTTACTCCATACACATGCGGCCATATACAAGTTTCTTTTAATAACGTGTCAAAATTCAAACCACAGAATCTATGAACTAATATAAACAAAAAAAAACCTTGTCTCAAAATGTTTGGAAAGGTCATCTAGCATTTTTAAATTTAAGTTTTAGTGAGACAAAACAACGCAGGGCGTTCGCAGCTCTAAGTACCCGCGTGGACAACAAGTTGCGTATAACGTAGGCGAACGGAACCGGCGCACCATGCGAAGAGCGCCTATACATATGACACCACAAACTAGAGTTACGTCGGCGCCGCTAGTGGTTGCTTGTTAGTACATGTGTGTCAAACTACATGAATAACGGGAGATTAGACATTGAGTAGTTAAGGCTGCCAGAAGAGTTTTTTTTATATTAGTCCATATTAGCTGTGGTTGTGAATTTCAACATGTTTTTTGAAAAATCCTTGTTTATAAGTATGTATATACAAATAATTCTAAGCATGCATGTATTTATATATATACGCATAAACTGTACGCATACTCACCTGTTTGTAGATGCATATATTATCATTTGTTTACTCTTTAACACGCACATACAAATAATTAACATTTCTTGTCAAACTCACCCTAATAATCCAGCTGAGATGTATACCAGGAAAGCATTCTTGGCCCAGAACACCACACCAAATCCAGCATTGGCTAATACCAACAAAATATATACGCCCAGTGCTACCTCCCTGCAAAGAGAAACGTTACACATTTTTACTAAGCGTTAATTTGGTTACCTGTTTCAGTCAAGTTGGCATTTAGATTTTGCTTTCTCCTATGGAATGTAAGTACAATTATGTTTTTTCATCTATACATACTATAAAATTCAACGTCTCTCTTTCTGTGTGTTACTGCGCTTATCGCTCAAGAACCACTTAACGGATTTTGGTGTATTTTTTTCATTCATAGCTATGTTATCTGGCCCGGTTATAGTATATATTTTGTAACGTAAAGTGACATAAGGAATAAGCAGTGACGATAGTAGTGAATCACGCCGGAAAAAAGTTTGCCGCCAGCGCGCTCTCTTGCGATACGCTGTCTAAACCGTTAAAGATGGAACAATATTATGTAGTAAAGAATTGTGTAGAATAAAAAGACCTAAAAAAAATCTCCGCGGTAGCATTCAACTTTATATAACAGAGAAATACTAATAAGCATTTTTACCAACGTACCTTGACCACGTTACATGCACGATAGAACCCAAGACGCGATGATTCACGTCCATAATTACGGCACGCCAAATATTTTCATAACCTTTAGCTGATAGGTAAAATATATGTCTTTAGATTAGAACAAATTAAAAAATCAACAATTGACTTCATGCAAAATATTAACATGTAAAAAATAAAAGTAGTTTTAATTTAAAATATTTGTCTAATGATTATTTATTTTATAAGTAACATTAGGTAAAATTCAACTTTATTTTTAAAAAAACCCTCAACAATAATTCTGTGGTCCACGCGAGCGGAGCCGCAGACACAGCTAGTTCTGTATAAATGCGATGGATAACCATTGTACCCGACAATTCACAAAAA